>BMAW01036470.1:4077-38619 GCA_019974015.1 Nephila pilipes
AAAAGCGCGCCGGCGATTCTATTCTAAGCTTCATTTTTTTACAAGTTGAGTAGTTCACAGCTTCTTCTCGCGAACGCGACACACTGCATTACTTAAAACATTTGTTCAACATCAAACATTTAAAAAAGTATTTATTAATTGTTACTTGTGCTCAATAGATGGCGAGAACAAGAGATTTGTAAACTCTTATGTGGTGAAGAGTTGCATACTAGGAAGCTGTCCAAATTTTTAAGGAGAATGTGAGACATAGTTCAGAAATGCTAAAAGTTCCAAAACAATTTATATTGGAACTATTTTTACAGCATTTACGAATATCAGGGCAAAATATTTAAAAAGCTAATGCAGATTTAATAATAGTGAATCAACTAAAATTTCTGATAGAGTCTTAGAGGTTACACCTGTTCTTATGGAAATGGATGTCTTAAATAAAAACAATTCAAATTGCTAAGTGACAAACTATTTAGTGAAATATATAAATTAAATACATGAAAGGGACTAAATTCTCTGACAACTGGTACCACATCAAATTCATGCATAAACAAATTTGCATGTTCCGTGTTAATTTAGGAATTCTCTATATGCTAGATGAATACATCTTGTACATTTAACTTATTTTGATTAATATATTCGATATTATATTTCTTACATTATTCAATCATATATATATTAGGCAAGAAATAATATCAGTAATTTTTATGTACCTGTTGTGCCATTCTTGTTTAATTGTGTTAAAATGTCTTTGACTAAGCTAAACCTCTTTATACTTGCTTCTGGGGTTGTTCGGATGCTTATGATATAATTTTTAAATTATTTTCTGCATTAAAAAGATACGCTTTTAAAGTGATAATGGAAACTGAGTTATTTTCACTTTTTTGTTTAGGTGAAACTTGTTTTGTATTTCAAAATAGAAGATTTTTGATTCATAAATATTATGTATCATTAGATAATTGGTTAATTTTAAGAAGTTATAAAGCCCCAATATTTATTCTATTATTGTAATTATTCTAAAATGTCTGAAAAATAAATGCTAATAGTTAAATATAATAAAACTTTTTGGAATTATAGTACCTTACATTTATAATCACTTTTTATCAGGTGAATTCTGTTTTAAAAACAAAGCAACATTGGATTTATAAATTTGCATTAAATTATTTACTCTTTTAATCAAGATACTTACTTCAAGCTGTAATGGTAATATAATAATTCGTGGTTTAAACAGTTGTA
Source organism: Nephila pilipes (assembly GCA_019974015.1). Lineage (NCBI taxonomy): Eukaryota > Metazoa > Arthropoda > Arachnida > Araneae > Nephilidae > Nephila > Nephila pilipes. The sequence goes on from BMAW01036470.1 coordinate 5,302, forward strand.
ATTTTGTACTTTGAAAAAAAGTTTTTTTGTAAAGCCACCCAAGGGGCTATTGTTTTCTATACCTTATAAATGTCGTACCTGACAACTTTTCAAAAATTTATTTCATTTTTGCATATATTTTTTATGTCTGCTTTCACCAGTAATGAATTCAATTTTCAAAAATATGTCAAATTTCCCCAATTTTTTTATTGGATTGAAGTGAAACAAATATAAAAATTAAGTATTACCTCAAATCATACGGAAACTGGAATCAAGATATGATTGAAAATAAATAACATTATTAAGAATTTTAAGCTGTGAGGCAGACTTTTTTTTTTAAAACTACGCCTTTTTATTTTGGCCTCCTTCTTGGAATGTTTTGGGATCAAATGATTTTAATATTGATTTACTATTATTGGCTGTCAAAGGGGCTATTATTTAAGGTGGATCACATTTGGCATACCAGATCATTTTTCAATTTTTGTATCTCCTGCTTTAATTTTAATTACATTTAGCTTAAATATATTCAATTTATTGTTTGCTTTAATTTTAGTATCGAAAAGTTTACTATTATCCATTTATCGTTTATTTTAATTCTTATATTTGATTGAGTCATTTAATAATTATTATACAGGGACGTCTTAAGACATGGGCCCGGGGCCTCGTATCGTTCTCAACTCGGAATCAAAAAGATAATGATCAAAATAATTTTAATTGTCAAATGTTATTCCCGGGCATGACAGTTACTTCTATATTAAATATTTCTATTTACAACGTTTGCTGAGAATCAGGGAAAATATTAATTTTATTTCTAAAGAGAGATATATCCAAATTATACTGATAAAAATGCTGCTGTGGGAAGGACAGTCACAGACATTCCTTATAGGGGCCTTTTATTTATTTGCGCACATGAGTTAAGGATCACACATGAATGGATAAGATATACATTTAAAATTAGTATTGCATCTATGGAAAAATAGAAGATTACTTCCAGTCCTAAGAGACCCGTGTGGTGACCGGGGATGACAGAATAGTCTCTCTGTAGCTCATGCATGTCGTAAAAGGCGACTAAAATGGGTACCCAGCGTCTGGGGGTATAGCCGGGCACTCTGCCCCTGGGGATTATATCAGGGGATCTCAGGGACTTGCCTTCTTCAGGTAAGTACGGGCTTCATGAACCCGAGGTACCCTAGTGATCTTTTTCTTTCCCATGGGGTTTACTGTCTTTGGTAAACACGGGTGACGCACTCCCGGGATACCCTAGCGATCCTTCTCTATTTTCGACCCCCTCCTTCTTGTCAACCACTTATCTTTTTTTCAACTTCACGTCTAGACCACAGTTTAATCTTGTTTGGCGCAGCATAGCCATATCTGGCTCTTGCGCCAATAAACCTTACATTCACTCACTCACTCTAGTCCTAAGAAATCAGCAAAAATAATACAAGAAACAATGTATTTCCATGTTAGGATCTCAAATATTTCATTTCATAACGATTGTACATATGTCATACAAAGTAAAATATCATTTAAAAAGGGAGAACAACGTACCACATACAAAAATTAGGCAATATAATATAAGTTAGGCAAAAAGATTTTATTCATTTCTGATAGTATACGTATACGTTTGCGCAATACTGCAAATTCATTACCGTTTTAGAAATGTCTTGGTTATTGTCTTCTTGTTGCATTGGTGAAATTCTTTCTGTAATCTCTTCAACAAAATTAGGATAAAACCTTTTGTGGTGCTGATATTTCAGTAGATTTAAGAACGAATAATTATGAAATAAAGATTTAATCGTTGTTGTATAACAAAGTTATAAGTACCAATTTTAAGCCACCACAATTACTTTCAAATTTCACATTTGCTTTATTTAAACTATTTCAGATTCAATATAAATCAGAATGAAACGTTTTGAAAGTTAGGCGGCGAAACGCAAAAGACCGAAGCAAAAGCAGGAATCTATCGATAAATTACCGAAACTCATCCAATTTTTCAATAATACAAATCCTACATCTATCTCTACCACATCTATCAGTATATCCAATAATGTACCTGAAGCTGAAAGACAGGGAGTTGCACACTATTTAAATATTCGAGAAGGTACTATAAAACCTACTAAAAGAAGTACAATAACTGATGACGTTTCAAATATTTTTATTGCAAGTACAGATCCAGGGCTGTGGCCTTCATATATTGACAAGAATTTAGTCTTAACGGGTTGAGAAAGGTCCGACAGTTTGTTCCAATAAACATAATGATTTTGAAAAATCAGTACGCATATACAACGAACCAAATGATAAAACTAAAACAAGATACCTATCTAAGTTGCTGTTCAAAAAAGAGTTACGCAATGATAAGGTTATAGGCTGTGAATGGTAGTATATTCTTCGTCACAAGGAAAAGTATACTGTTTCGTATGTAAATTATTTTCATCTACTGATTTTACATTCAACAGTAGCGGATTTGATTTGAACATAATGATTGGAAGCATGCAAGTACGGCTATTTCACAGCATGAAAACGCACCTGAACATAGAAAGTGTATGATGAACTACCACAGTCAATTATAGTTATCTAGTAGCGGAGATAACCTTCTTATTGTACAATTCAATGATGAGCGTCATTATTGGAAAGAAGCGCTTAAGAGAATAGAGGCCGTTATAAAATTCTTAGCATGAAGAGAACTGCCTTTCAGAGGGGAAAACGAAACTATAGGTTCAGTGAATAACGGAAATTATTTAGGCTCTTTAAAGCTTCTAAGTAAGCTTGATCCATTTTTAAATGAACATTTTAAAAAGTACGGCAATTCTGGAAAAGATAATCCTTCTTATCTATCTGATACAATTTGTGATGAATTCATGAAGTAATGGCGTCAAAAGTGTTAGAAATTATCGTCATTGAAATACAGAAAGCTAAATATTATTATTCTACTTTCGTTGATTCTACCCCCAATGTGACTCATGCTGAGCAGCTAACTTTTATTTTACGGTTTGTCCAAAATGGTGCACCCATTGAGATATTTTTGCAATTTATTAATATTAATGGATATACTGCAGAGTATCTGACGAACGTTGTGGTTTCCTTTTTTAAAACGTTTTTCTGAATTTCACTTGGTGTGTGTGTCATCAAATTTTTGATCGTTAATTTAACCAACTTCCCATCAAGCTAGAGCTTTGAAATTTTAGGAATCGTTCGTACTCGCCTAACAATGCAATATTTAGACATTTGCGATAAGTTTTAACTAATATTTTCTTTAATAATGCAGTTTAGCCCAAACACTTGGCGCTATTTCAAAAATTGGCACCAAACTTGGCGATTTTTTTTTTTTTTTTGGCTGAGTGTTAAATCCGTGAAACGGAACAGGGTAGCCACATTTGGCAAAATTGCCAAGGGTGGTTGGGTTAAACTGCATTCCAACCATTAATTTACCGGATGAATCAATTAAAATTAGTTAGTTTTTACGTTTTTATGTATTTCACTTGGCGTGTGTCTGTCTGTGTGCGTATCAGTGTGTCATCAAATTTTCTATCATTAATTTAACCAACTTCCCATCAAGTTAGAGCTCTGAAATTTTGGGAACCGTTCTTACTTGCCTAACAATGCAATATTTAGATATTTGCGACCAGTTTTAACTAATATTTCAATAATTCTTTTTAATAAACTTTGCCACCATATAAAAACGTTGTTTTTAAAAATGTTGGTTTTATCTCGAATTATGCAAAATAACATTTCCCTCAGTGATTGTAGAGGTCAGTCATACGACAATGCCTCGAATATGTCAGGGAAATATTCAGGATTGCAAGCCCCACTTCAAGAAAAAAATAAATACGCTATATACGTACCATGTGTAGGACATTATTTGAATTTAATTGGCGTTCAAGCAGCAGAATGTATCTCTAATATGACAATTTACTTTGATTTTGCCCAAAATCCTTATAATTTTTTCTCGAGGTCAACTCTTCATTGGAATCATTAATTAGCATTAAATTTGAACTGTGATAGAAATAAAAATGTACTGAAAAACCTATCAAAAACACGTTAGTTAGCTCGCACAGGAGCAATCAAAGCTTTAAGCTCCAGATATTCAGAAATTATCATGAGCCTGGATTGCTTAATTAATAATGAATTACAGGCAGCGAATATTCGACTTTCTGCTAAAAAAATTAAAAATTAAGATGAATGAAACAGAAATTGCTTTTTTTTAAATATCCTTTGGAATGACATTTTGATACGCATTGACAAAGTAACTATATTTCTCCTGAGTAAAAATATGGATTTGTCGAAAGGAGTAAATTTTTTTAAATCGTTAATGATATACATAAAAGACAAAAGAGATTCTTTTGACTATTATGAATCAAAAACCATGAAAGTATCCTTTATAAAGTATTCACAAGAGTGTAAAACAACGCAGTGTTAGGGTAACTTTCCTTGAAGGAAATAGAGACACCGACACAACGTTTAAAAACAGCCACAGCCAGACCAATAATTGATTCTCTAATTTGTAATATACTAACGCGTAGTAAGAAATATGAGGAGCTTTTTGAAACGTTTGGATTTTTTGAAAATATTTCTAATTCGGAGGAGACAGAAATTAAAATAGCTTGCGAGTAAATATCAAAATTTTACGATAAAGGCATTAATGGAGAGAAACTGAACTTGGAATGTCAACATTTCAAGTCGTATATGATCATTGATGGTGGAAAGCTGAAGAAAAAGCAAATAGAAGGAATGAAAAAAAAAGAAAGATTGATAAGAAATATATATATATAATTCTACAAATGCAGATGAAGACGAAGAAAAAATGCCGATAAAGGGACTGGATTAAGGATCAACACACTCTATTCATATATATATAATGAAAGACTATTCACTGTGTTTCCCAATATTGAAATAGTAATGAGAATTTTCTTATCAATGATGATTACTAAGGCGAGTGGTGAGCTTTCATTTTCAAAACTCAAACTGGTCAAAAATGAATTGAGAAATCGTATGACTCAATCACGTTTGAATAATTTAAGGTTGATGAGTATTGAAAATGAAATATTACTAACAATTGGTTTTGAAGACCTAATTAATGATTTTGCGAATTTAAAATGTAGAAAACGAACATTCACATAAAACTTCATTTTACTATGGATCGTTTTTATTGAACTGTGCATGTATATACACCAAACTAGAATAAATGGTCTCAGGTGGGACCTATTTTTTCATAAAGGACCAGGGCCTCAAGAAGTCTTAAGACGTCCCTGTATCAATGTACTCCAAATAATTTGTGATCAATTTGATTTGATTTCTTAGTAACATTGCATTCCAAAGCAATAGGAATACTACTGGTGACGGACTTCAAAAATTTGAACCTCGGCGAATCAATGAGGATAGCACTCACTCACTAAACCTCCACACCACAGTACCAAATGCATACCTATTAGTTTCTTCAACCAGAACTGATAAAATTTCATCCTTTAAAAAATAATTTTTATATTTGTAATTACTGGCATCACCTTTCAATCAAACTTCACCTAAAAAGGGCAATACATTAATCGCTTCCGAGCCTTCTACCTCTTTCTAAGCTTTTTCTACTTTCTCATCACTATTAGCTGATACATCTAAATCAGCCTTATTATTATCTTCGAAAATGCTATTTTCTAATTCATCTCCATACTCTGAATCACTATCATCAAATTCTCAATCACTATTTCAGTGAGAAATTTTCGAGGCATTCTATATATAAAAAAAAAAAAAAATGACAGATGAAAAAAATCTGTCTTTAATTAACTGAAAAATTAAAAGGGTCTGAGTTGGAATGCAAAGTCTTATGGCGGATTTAGATGGAAATAATTATTGCAAAATTGGTAGGATAGGGAATGGTTCCATTATTGTGAGCAAAAATTATTAGAGGGTTACTATGATTTGGTAGTCTATTATAGAATCTTCTAGAGAGATAGTTGGTGTGTTTAATAATATGAGGCATATTCAGATCCTTGTGTATGACAGAATGTCTGACATACCAAGGTGAGTTAGTAATCATGTGGAAGATTTTATTTTGAAGGGTCTGTATTTTTTTAATGTGGGAAGGTACGGCATGGTCTCAAGTAAGGGAAGCATAAAGTAGGATAGAGTGAATTACTTGCTTATTTCTGCCCGTTAAAGGTATACAGTTATGGATTTTGGCCCAGCAATTGTTAATTTTTGATTGGATATGAAGTTTGATGGTGAATTTGGAATTCTGGTTAACTCCTAAGTATTTGACCTCAGAGTCCCAAGAGATATGATCTTTAAGGAATTTGAGTTTTTTCTTAGGAAGGGGGGGCGTGACCTTTTCTAAAAATGACAGCTTTAGTTTTATTAGTGTTTACAGCAATCCTCCAAAGTGTCATCCAATATTCTATTTGTTTTAGGTGATTTTGTAATTTAACTATTACGTTATTTGGACTATTTTCTTGGGTGTGATTGCTGTGTCATCTGTGAATAAACAGAGGCTATTATAAGGACTCTGAGGGAAGTCATATATAAACAAATTGGAGAAATTACAGACCCTTGAAATTGACCGGCTTTTATATAGTATATTGTAGTGAGAGTATTATTAAGCTTAACTTGGAACGTTCTATCTTTAAGGTATTTATTTAAGATAGCTATTATATAGGGGGGAATTTAATTTGATTAGTTTGAAGATCAATCCATCGTGCCAGAGGCGGTCGAAATCTTTTTGTATGTCGTGGAAGATACCCCCAGAGACTTGTTTGGAATTAAATCCTTCAGTAATGACATTCACAACCCGTAGCAGTTGACGAACAGTGCTGTGGTTAGTACGGAAGCCAAATTGTGAATCCGGAAGAATATTATTAGTGGAAACATGAATCAGTATTCTGGTTAGAAGGATTCTTTCAAAGATTTTTGAAATAGAATTTAGTAGACTGATAGGTTATTAGTTAGTTGGATGGAATGAAATGGTTTTGGCGAAGAGAAAAGTAATTGCATGTTTCCATTTTTGTGGAAAATATGCATACATGATACATTTATTAAAAAATTTTGCGAGATGAGTATGTGCGTAGGGAGAAAGGAATTTAAAGGCCTGATTGTGTATGCCATCCGCTCAGGGACATTCTTTTTGTTTAAATTTTTATTTATGGTAGCTATTTTAGAGTGAGAGGTGAGGAGGGGGGGGGAGAAATTGAAATTAGTATGGGCTTCAAGATAATTTTGAACTATTGATTCTGTTTTTTCAATATGATCATCATCATATGGAGTTGGATTTTCCTGGACGGAGGATTAAAGATTATGGGCAAGCAGATCAACTGTTTCTTTATGAGAGAATATCAGACCATTATTGCCTATTATTGGGAGGATATTGTAGTATTTATTAGAAAGATTTTGCTCATATTAAAAAGGGTATCTTCGGTATTAAGCTGTTGGATTAGGTTTTCCCGTTTTTTGTTTTCAATTGTATTGATTTCATTTTTAATTTGCTTTTAGAGGTTATTAATTATGGGTTTCAAAGGAGAGTATCTGGTGTTTTGCCACTGTTTTCAGTACCGATTTTTTTTCTCTTTAATTAGGTTTCTGATATGAGGGAGGAGTCTAAGCTGGAGGGTTTGGATGGATCTAGTATTATTCGCATGATTAATTGCATTTTTGATGTTAGTAGTAAATGATGTAATTGATTGATCTAGATCAGATATTTTATTAATAATGGGTCTACCTTTTTTGATATTGTATAGAATTTCTTGATAGCGGAACCAATTTGTAGTTGTTAGAGTGTGAAGGGTTATAGGGAGTATTTTATTGAAAAAGATGTCCATTAGTATAGGGAGTAATGGTCGCTAGGTAGAAAACAAACACACACATCTTGTGGAAAGATAATGCATGTACACTAGAGAGAAAATAAGAAATTACAAGGTTGTAGATGCTTATAATTATGTAATGAGTGGGAAAGTAAGTCCCACTTCAATATTTAGAAACAATGCTATGGACAAGTTCGACTTTGTAAACAACAATGAAACAAAGTCACGCGCAAATCATCCCGACTTCCGGTCGATTGTTGATCAATGGGAAATCAACGAAATTTAACTAAGTTTTTAACTCAAATTTTTGAACTCTAATGAAAAAAGGTGTTGGGTGATATAGATTTCATATCTGAGGATTTTACAATTTTTATTTCTTTATTTATGCTTAAAATACTTTGTATTTTTTGGAAAGGTTAACATAATTGCTTGCTTTATAGCGATTTTTGGCGACTGATACTATATTTATGTGGAGTAGTTTCGCTTGGTAACATATTTGCTTTGATGTGTCATATTTGATATTTTCGGTCTTGTAATGTTTTTAATAAGGAATATAATTACAGTATTAGTATACATTTTATTTCTTATTTATCAAAGGAAAAGTAATTATGGGTATTTACGGAAAAGGCTTTATATTTTTGTTTATTGTTAAGAATAATTTATTTACATGCTGAATTGATTGTACATATCGAATATTCAAAATAAAATGCTTTTTATTAACTTTCACGCTAATTCACAAACAATTGCTGAATTGTTTGACATTTCAAATACAAATTCTTTTATATCAGTAAAAGTATTCATGCATACTTTGAAAATATTTTTTATGTTATGTATTTAGTTAATTTTGTGTTGTATTAAATTTATAAGTTGGCTTATTTGCCAATTATGTGTACACACTGAATCTAAATTCTTTTCTTGTATTTATTTAAAAAATTCTTATATACATATATTGTTAATTTTATGCTAATTTGAGTTTAACCAATTACTGTGTTTATAATTGCCAAATAATTTATATTTTATTGAAATTCAACTAGTATATTAAATCCATAATGTCATGTATTATATTTCATAAATCATAACATGTTCCAAAAAATACCCACCAGTAGTGTATTTTTGTTAATTTCCTGATTTATATAATTAGTAGATCATCATATCGAGCAAATATTATATGAAGTTGGACACAATATCTAAGGTCCAGTATGAAGAAAAATTGATGTATAATGGGAACAAACTTCCTGATTTATTGATCAGATAAACCTTGTATTTTCTTATAATTAAAAGTTATATCCTCCAACCCAGTTAGGATACATTTATATCTACCTAGTAGAAAGAGAATGCTTGTACACTAAAGAGAAATTTGTTATCATGTTTCAGCATTGTTTGTGGTAGAGATATCAAATAAGGAGAACCCTGTATCAACATCTGTGCCTTGTCTGTGGAATAAAACTGGCAAGAAAGTAAGTTTAATGAAATAGTTACAAATTAGAGATTCAGTTTTAAGTGAGCATTTCATTTTAAAAAATTCTACATATATAATTTTTTATTATGAAATACTTAAGAAATATGTGTATTTATTATAACTAATTCAATATAAAGAAATTTCTTCTTCAGATGTAAACTTCTGTCAAAAAAATGTTTTCCATATATTTATCCTCACTTGTATATAGAAATTGCAAAATTTTATCATTTTGTTAGAAATTTTACAAAAAAAATAACCCATTTAAAGATTTCTATGTAATGTGTGTGGATGTTGAATATTTCTCAGAACATAAAGCAAATTAATTTATTGCAATACCAGGTTGATCCAATATCAATTGCTTACATGAACTTTAGTCAGAAAAGAAAATGCCTGAAAAAACATTTAAAAAATCAGTATTGCCATCTGAAGAGGCATAAGCAATTTTTATAGCAGCTATCTAGGTAAATACATAAAAATGATCATTTAAATCAAAATAATTTGCATTTAAAATTTTTAAAAGTAGATACATTTCTGTGGAATTTTTGTTGTTGTTTCAGATCATGTAATGAAATGTTGGATTTCTTATCATTCATGACCTGATTGCTTAAATGATTAGATGTTTGACATTGGCAAGTAAAACTGCATATTTGTATATTAACTTGTAAAGTACAAGCTAGTCAATCTTTGACAAAATATCATCAGTGTTGGGTGTCAGTGTCCATTAGTGGTGTAGTTCATAGTGGGCATTGTACGTGTATGGCTGGGTATGCATTATTTTCAATTTTATTTTAAATATGCAAATAAACTTTAAAAAAAGCTTATTTTTATCTGAATTTATGTAGCATGAATTTAAATTATTTATAAAGAATTTCATTAATTTATTTCTATTCAGAGGGATTCTAAGTAGTTTAATATTCTAAATAGAGGTTTTCAGTATCTGTCTTGCATTTCTTACAACTCAAAATGTTCATTGAATTTATTCATCTAGGCATGTACGCATTTATTTGTTGTATTTCAAAATAGCATTCTTTCAGGTTAAGAGAAGTTTGTTCTCATGTTGCAGCATTATTATTCGCTGTAGAGGCATCAAATAAGGAAGAGAAACCTGCACCAACATCTTTGGCTTGTATGTGGAATAAAACTAGCAAGAAAGTAAGTTTAATGAAATAATTAGTGATTCAGTTTTAAACAAGCATTTCATTTTAAAAAGTTCTATATATATATATATATAAATTTTAATTATGAAATTCTTAAGAAATATGTATATTTAGTATAACCAACTGAATATAAAGAAATTTCTTCTTCAGAAGCAAACTTCTGTCAAAAAAAAAAAATGTTTTCCATTTATTTATCCTCATTTGTATGTAGAAAGCAAAATTTTATCACTTTGTTAGAAATTTTACAAAATAATTCAAAAATAAACCATTATAAGTTTTCTATGCAATGTGTGTGAATGTTTAATATTTCTCAGAATATAAAACAAATTAATTTATTGCAATATTTTTTACTAGGTTGACCCAGTACCAGTTGCTTGTAGGAAAAGAAGATGCCAGAAAAAAATATTTAAAAAATCAGTGTTAACACCTAAAGAGGCATATGCAACTTTTATAGCAGCTATTAAGGTAAATATATAAAAAATGATCATTCAAATCCAAATTAATCTGCACTTAAAATTTAAAAAGATATTTCTGTAGAATAATTTTTTGTGTTCGATCATGTAATGAAATTTTGATTCATCATTCATGAACCAATTGCTTAAATGGTTATGTTTATAATTAAAAATTATGATTTTGGCATTGGCAAGAATGTGTTCTCTAAAATACTGCATATTTTGTTTAATAAAATGCTTATTTGAGTTTAAAAGTTTTTTTTTTTTTTTTGCTGAAGTAACATATTATTCACATTATTGATAAATTTTTCAGAAACGTCAACCTGATGCACCATATCTTGAAGAACTAACAGATGATAAAGGAACATCATATGCTAGCGACACAGAAAATCAGGAAAATGGTCACTAACCCAACATTATTGAATTGGTAAGAGCCAAATTATCTGGAGTTATAAAAAATTGCTGAGATGGCCATTCAATAGACTTTAAATTATTAAATTGCTCATTGTCAGATGAAGCAATTAAGTCTATTGAATCATCTACCAAAGAGCAAGCAGCCTGTGCTATGTGGAATCACCAAAGAAAGGGAAGAGTAACTTCTTCCCTTTTTGGAAAAGTTTTAAGTTGTAAAACCCACCCAAAAGGTTTGGCCCAGATCTTGGGCAGAAATTTTTCGAATGCAGCCATTGAATGGGTGAAAAATCCAGAAGTTGTAGCAAAAGCACAGTTCTTGTGTTATCTTTCCGAGCAGCATGTAAACAGAATGCTTTTGCCATGTGGTCTTATGATAGATGCAGAAAATATTTTTCTTAGAGCATTTCCAGTTGGCCTCCTGGTGTGTGACTGTTACGAAATAACTGTTTTGGAAATAAAATGTCCAGTTACAGGTAAAGGATTGTCTGTGGAACATATTCCCAAGAAATTTTTTTTTTCAGATGATAACCTAAATTAAAAAAAAAAAAATTAACGTTTATTATGACCAAGTTTAAGGTTAGATGGACATTTGGAAACTTAATAAGTGTTATTTTGTTACATCCACAGACAAAGATTTCCATTGCCAAATAATCGAATACGATGAAAATTATTGGTATTTACAAAAACCGGTACTTATTAACTTTTTTAAAAAATATGTTTCGCCAGAAATATTACAAATTTAATTTTTTTTATCTAAAAATAAAAGTATTACTATTTCTTTAATTTAAGTGTAACATAAAGCACATTCATAAATCCAGTTATAATTTTTTAAAATAAATACTTAATAAATGCATTTATAAATATTTTAAAATATCGTGTATTTTTTATAAATATGGGATGGTTATAATTAAAGTTACACATAGCAAGCCAATAATTCGGCATGCGTTTGTCATCGTTAATCATGCCCTTGCAAAAAAAAAAAAAAAAAAAAAAAAAAAAAAAGGATCGAGAGCCTCCAATTCCATCTATTCAGCAAGTGGTCGATCAGTGTCACACAAGTTGGAGAATTGTAGTCGACAGTACGAAAAAGTCTGCGATACATTTTTAAAATGGTATCCGCATAAGATCCATGTAGTGCAAATGCTGCAACCTCAAGATTACAAAACACACCTTGAATTTGCTTGCCGATTATTTGCCAGAATGAAAGTTGATGATGCGTAGCCTTGGAAAATTCTATGGTCAGATGATGCACGTTTTTATTTAGATGGAGCTGTGGATAATCAAAATTGTCGCATATGGGGTATTTCACCCCTAATGTTCTGCATCAACAATCACTGCATTCTGTTTACATCACTGCTTGGTGTGGATTTACTGCTGAGTTTATCCTTGGACCTTTTTTCTTTGAAACTCTCACTCCACAAGCTCCTAAAAGATTTTCTGTCCCAAGTGCATGGTACAGTGAACTCCTTCAACAGCAGGTCATTCCTGCTTTACAGGAACGATGTTGGCAAGCCACTATCTTTATGCAAGATGGAGCAACTCCTCACATTGGGCGCTAAGTCAAAGCACTGCTTAGTGCTAATTTTGGCAATAATCGTGTAATATCCAGACATCTTCAGGATGCCTGTCCTTCTCGTTCACCCGACTTAAATCCCTGTGATTTTTGGTTGTGGGGATTTCTAAAAGACCCTGTTTATAGAGGAAGAATTAGGACTTTACCTGATTTGAAAGCTAGCATTATATGCTATGTGGCTAAATAAGTGTGCTGTAGTTTACTGAGTGACATATTAACAACAAAACTAAAGGAGATAAGACAACAGATATATAAAAAAATACTCGGATTATTTCCTATGGAATGTAAATAATAGAACAGTGTAAAAAATATATTAATCATAATAAATTGAATGCACAAGTATATCTGGATATTCACTTTTTTGAGTATTTCTTTTTTCTACATGCAGACTTCTCATTTTTGCATTTTACATAAGTTGAGTAAATTTTATTTAACATTCTACACATTAAATTTATTTATAATCAAATAAGAAAGAATAATAAATTGTTTCGATGTGTTTGATACAACTTAGATCTATCAAAACATATTTAAAAAAAAGGTTTCTCTTCTGCCAATCTAATTCTCTCTCTCTCTCCCCTTTTACTACATGAGCAATTTTCTTGGATAAAGGAAATTACAACACCATAAAGCTACTTTAACTGAAATAAACTAAAAATTTTGGCCTTAATATGTATTCAAAATTTACCCAAACAACATATTTTCATCGTCTAAAAATGTATATAAAAATATTCCCATAAAATCAAAATACATGTGCAGCATTCTTACATTATATTAAAAAAAAAAGAACTTAATAACTTTTTTAAACTTAAATTTCAAATGAAATCAGAAACAATTCTTAGTACTCAAAAGTCAAATTTCTTTCAGAATTGTAACTAAATTACAAAAACATATTCATTGAATAAAATTATCTATAAAATTTGTGTTTCAAAACAAAATTGAAAGTGATATCTTTTAACTAAACTTCTAATTCTTCTCTAAAACTCGCACAGTATAAGTACAGAAAATTCTTTGAAAATTACAATAACTATTGTACAGATATAAAATAATTCTCAAATACTATGAAATCTAAACAAAATTACCCTAGATTATTATAAAAATATTTATAACAAGTTTATGAACTCTACATTCTATACAGTAACAACATAAAATTATAAATTACTAAGCCACTACAATTGAAACGAAACTATACTGTAGCTATGATACAAATTTTGTCTTGTAAACACAAAAATCATACATTTATAATCGCAAATATTTACATTCTAAAGATAAAAAACATATCAAGACATCATGATGTAAGTTTATAAGACTCAATAATTATAAACATGTACATAAGCAAATAACTACTAAATTAATAATTCAATATAGTGACAAGAAATTTAATCACCCCCCCCCTTAAATTAAATATTTATTAATTGGAGTACTTTATGCTTGCAATGTATTAAATAAACACCTTGTACTACTACCAAAATCTACTGAGTAACAGCCTTCTTTTAACTGATTTTTTTTTTATTAAGCAGCCTTTATCTACATTGCATAAAGCTGCTATGACTATAACTATATAATCACCATAGCAAGTATTTTCAGATGATTTTGAATGAAACAAAGATATGGGCCATGTAGTTTTAAGTATTCTATAGTTTTTAAGGCTCCCAATGCATTGTTCAATATGCACACACAGTCTCTACATCTTTCGACAGCTTTGTATTTCTTTGCTGCTAAGCTGTCACATTTTTCCTAGTTGAAGCTGATAATACCAAGGCAGTATTCCTTTTAACTACCAGGTCCTTAACTGGAAAGCCTCTATCTGCGAAAATTACTTCACCCGGTCGAATTTTTTCCAAGAATCCACTAAGGTGAATTATTTGCTTGTTGGAAGTTCTTCCTCCAAATAAATAAGAAACAAATGTTACTTTCCCTGATAGTGTACATGCAAGAAGGAACTTTACTGCACTGTGGCGTTTGTATTAGGGAAAAGTTCCAGCTCTGGTATCAAGATTGAATGGTCTATCTATGAAAATTTCAGAGCAATCAATCAATGCTGTAACATTGCTCTAATTTTCTCTCAAAAATTGAGCAGGGATTCTTCTCCTAAATACTTTTTTTGTTGGGACATTTATAAAATCTTTCAAGAGCTCTGCTAACCTCCTAATCCATTCTTTAAAAATGCAACTAGCAGTAGACTTTTAAATCTTAAAACGAAACGTAAGATCTTCATGGAGCAAACCAAGTCAAAGTTTCATAAGAATCAAAAGCAATTGCTCAGAGTGTTCAAGGAAAGTTTTTGTGCATGGTTTCCAGTTTAATAAAGCTAAATTTAAGAGTGTAGTAAACAATACAACACTAGAAAGCTTCGTATAAAATTTGAAAACCCCCTCATTTGTAAAAATAATATTTTCTGAGGAATTTTGCTTCAACTGCAATAAGGATTGTGTTGCATGCAGCTTTTCTCCATTTTATCCATATCAGACAAAGTGATATCTGTTTGGCAACCTATGTCTTTGGTATCCAGGTTCAAACTATTTATGCATTGTACCTCATTGATAATTCCTTCATCTTCAAAAAAAAAAAAAAAAAAAAAGTAATAAATAAAAAAAAAAAATAATAATAAAGTCAATTTTGACTTAGGACAACAAAGAAAATTTTTATTTTAGTTACTTTTTATTAAATAATTACAATATAAATATGTATATACATATGACAGAATCAACTGTATTAACATCAAGTGACATCCACTACAAATTTAAAAAAAAAATGTATTTGAACTTGAGTGGATCAATAAAAAGTATTTTATTAATGATTGAAAATGTGAACAAAATATATATAGGGAGAGTGTGAGCTAATAGTAGGAATCTAAGAAGAGAAGACATTTTTGAAAGAAAATTTAATATTGAAGAAATATTTATAAATTTCTAAATTTTACTCTAAATTCATCATAACACAATATAAATTTAAAATAAATTGAAAAATATTTGATGAGTAATGCATGGATTAAGCAAATTAAATATGCACATGTATTAAATTTTTTTATAATACTAATAAAATTTGAAAATACCAGCTAGAGGAGCACTTGATGCTTTACGTTTCAGTTGCCTGTCATACCGGTTCAAAGAAGTTTGGTTCCCAGTAAGAACAAATATATGAGACATAATCTGGGTGCTCTGCATCATTTGAAGGTTTTCCTACAAAATAGTTTAAATACAAATTTCTATAACAATATACATTGTAAACAGTTTATAAAAAAAAAAATAATTTGTACAATATTTAATTATGCTTATTTTATAAGATTTGTAATAATTATAGTTGACATATTTACAAGAAATAGAATAATAATCATTTTCACTTTATACTAATGCTTCATAATATTATATATATTAGTGACAGTTCATTTAACAAAAATATATGGATTTTACTTTGAATGAATACGCAAATGAGTCTTCAAACTTCCACTTTGCGAGAAAGCAGTTTTACAAATTTCACAAACATAAGGCTTTTCCATCGTGTGAATACGCAAATGTGTTTTTAGGTTCGCACTTTAGGAAAAACCTTTCTTACAAATTTCACAAACATAAGGCTTTTCTTTTGTATGAATACGTAAATGTTTCTTTAAGTCATATTTCCACAAGAAAGCCTTTTTACAAATTTCACAAACACAAGGCTTTTCCTTTGTATGAATATGCAAATGTTTTGTTAAGTTCCACCTCAGTGCGAAAGCCTTTTTACAAATTTTGCAAACATAAGGTCTTTCATTTCTATGACTATGTAAATGATATTGTAAAGATGAATTTTGCGAGAAAGCCTTTTTACAAATTTCACAAACATAAGGTTTTTCATTTGTATGAATACGCAAATGATTTAGTAAGGATCCATTATACAAGAAAGCCTTTTTACAAATTTCACAAACATAAGGATTTTCATTTGTATGAATACGAAAATGATACTGTAAGGATGAATTTTGCGAGAAAGCTTTAGTACAAATTTTACAAACATCTCTTTTGTTTTTATGGTAACCCTACTATGAAAGGGGATCTCGTTTCTATTCTGATTGATTTATTCTATTTCTATATATATTTGAATTTTAATTCTTATTTATATTATATTATACTATATATATTTGAATTTTAATTCTTATTTATATAATACTATACATATTTGAATTTTAATTCTCAATTATATAAAATTATACTATTTACCTTTGATTTATTTTAATTGTTATTAATACAATACTATTTATATTTGATTTAATTCTTATTAATTTTTATTTTATTATTAATTATTATTTTTATTATATTATACTATTTATATTTGATTTATTCTAATTCTATATTATCTATATATTATATTTCTTATTAATATTATATTATTTATAATACTTAATTATATTATTTTTTAATTTATTTAGTTATATTACTTAATTATTTTACTTTTTAATTTATTATTTATTACTAATTTAATTAATGCCAAAGAAAGCATTGTGAATGATGATACGTTGTCTTTCGGTCATAATTTCACCGTATTTTCTTACCTTTTTTCAACATTTTGTAGTTATGTTATATATAAGTATATTTATTGAAAAAAATCTTATATTTATTTTATATAATCTTAAGTATATTTATCTAAGTTTTATTGTTTTAAGTAAAATTAAGATCTACCCTATTTCTTATTTTAATGTTTGCCACAAAACGCTGATTTAATAGGTTTTTCGTCTATCGGATAAAATTTCGCCGTTTCTTAAACATTTCTACCGCTTCAGTTCATGTTTTTCTATATTTCACAGTTAACATGTTTTTTCTCCAATGGTCAAAACGCCATCTCAATTACGACTTTGAGAATTCTGCATTTGGCGCCACTTCGGCGCGATTTTAAAAACGCGCCAAGAAGTACGCTAAATTAGGAATTTACCATAAGGCTTTTCATTTGTATGGATACGCAAATGCTTTTTTAAGTTCCCTCTATGGAAGAAGATCTTTTTACATATATCACAAACAAAAAGTTTTTTCCTCTGTATGCATTAGCAAATCAATTCTTGACGTAGTGCTTTGAGAAAAGCATTCTTTGCGATAGTCGGAAACACAAGGTTTTTCTTTTACTCAAGCATCAAAATTCATTTTTAAAATTTAGACAAAAAAGAATTCACACAGGAATTATAACATAGTGTTGATTGATGGATATTTCCCATTAATTGAATATTCTTTATCCATGAATTAATTCATCATGTGTGAAATCATACATATATATTTCATACATTGCTATAAATATATATATTATACACATTTACTCGGCGGATTTGTGTTTAGTATTTTACTAAAGTACTATTCATGTAATGCGTGTTGGATTGATTGATTGTTTTTTTGGTATATTGGTAGAAGTGCTTAACGGAGCCAAGAAATGCTCCGACTTTTAATCTCAATTTAATATCAAATTTTTAAAAAAATTAAAATCTTTTTAAATTTAAGTGAAAAACACTTCTTAACTTTTAATTTCCTTCTATTTTTTTTATCATGGATAATGAATAGACTGAAGACAAACGCCAATTTTTTTTCAAACATATTGGGAGATTAAAAGTCCAAACACTAACGTGATCCGTTATGCACTTCAACCAATATCCCGTAAAAACCAATCAATCAATCCAGTACATATATAAATAGAACATCTGTAAAGTTCATTAAAGAAGTCCGCTGTGTAATTTTACATTCTAAAAACTTCTGGACAAAACTGTATCTCGTAAACAAGTATTTAGAACATTCCCGCAGGAGATGAAATACACAGATATCTGTAGTATGAAAAGTATCTAAAGCCTTTGTTACTCAATATCAAACAAAATACAATCGTTCATATGCATCTTAAATCGAATAAACGTAAGGATTATTTATAAATAGTACTAATAAAAAGGAATTGACTGATTCTCTGTTTTGAATGAATGTGTGACATTTGCTACAGGACATTCAGAACCTCAATATCTTTTAATAAAAACACTCACTCAAGAATTAATCATTACAAAGTGAAAAGAATGTAGCAATACAAGACTGATGGCTATCCCAGTCAAAAATAAAAAGGGACAAGAAATTCTTCATGGTGAATTTTACTGAAAGGAATTATCATTATTGTTGTGCTTACGTGAGCATTTACTGATACATTTAGATAAAAAGATTGCAAGGTATGATATATATATAGATGTATAGTTTCACACATGATGAACTAATTCATGAACAAAGAATGTTCTATTAATGTGAAATATGCAACAATCAACACTTTGTTATATTTCCTGTGAAGTTTTTTATCATCTTTAAATTTTGAAAATGAATTTCGATGCACTAGCAAAAGAAACACCTTCTGTTTCTAACTATCGCCAAAAAAGCTTTTCCCAAAGCAGTACATCAAGAATTTATTTGCAGATGCATACAGAAAAAAAACTTTTTGTTTGTGAATTTTGTAAAAAGACTTTCTCACATAGGGGGAACTATAAAAAACATTTGCGTATTCATACAAAAGAAAAGCCTTATGTTTGTAAAATTTGTAATAAAGCATTCTCACATAATTCATCCTTACAATATCATTTGCATATTCATACAAATGAAAATCCTTATGTTTGTGAAATTTGTAAAAAGGCGTTCTTGCATAATGGATCCTTACTATGTCATTTGCGTACTCACACAAAGGAAAAGCCTTATGTTTGTGAAATTTGTAAGATGGCTTTCTCACAAAGTGGGAACTTAAAGACACATTTACGCATTCATACAAAGGAAAAGCCTTACATTTGTGAAATTTGTAAAAAGTCTTTCCTACATAATGGGTCCTTACAAAGTCATTTGCGTTTTCATACAAAAGAAAAGCCTTATGTTTGTGAAATATGTAAAAAAGCTTTCTTGTGGAGATATGACTTAAAGAAACATTTGCGTATTCATACAAAAGAAAAGCCTTATGTTTGTGAAATTTGTAAGAAAGCTTTTTCACAAAGTGCGAACTTAAAGACACACTTACGCATTCATACTAAGGAGAAACCTTACGTTTGTGAAATTTGTAACATGGCTTTTTCGCAAAATGGAAATTTGAAGAATCATTTGCGTATTCATACAAAGTAAAATCCTTATATTTGTGACATTTGTAAGGATTCTTCAGGAAATATGCTGTTATAGTAACATTTTCTTAAAGAAAATGTGTAGTCTTTTTGAAATTTCTAAGAAGACTTTCAAAGAAATACAGAGTTTAAACAAGTCTTTGCATATTCATATCAATAAAAAACCCTATGTGTGTGAGATTTGTGAAGAGTTTTTTTTTCACCTATTTGTTTTGATTAAACTTGTATTTCAAGCTATAGAAGATTTTTGATTTATAAATATTGTGTATTTCTAGATCATTGGTTAATACTAACATGTTAAACATAAAGACCCTATATATTTATTCTAGTATTGAAATAATTCTAAACCATTTGAAAAATACTTGGGAATAGTTAGATGTAATAAAGCTTTTCGTAATTATAGTATCCTTCATGTATAAACACTTTTTGTTTATCTTGTTAATTTTGTTTAAAAAATAAAAGCAGCCCTAGATTTAAATTTAGATTAAATATTTTTTTTACTAAAAAAAAAGAAAAGAAACAAGTTGTAATGTTTGATTGATGATATAAACAATTGTAGATTTGTACTCTGAATTAGATTTTTAAAACTTGTTTTGGAAACAAAACTAATTTGATCATAAGTTGATTATGTTTTAAAAAGGAAAAAACAGTACCTCCTTTTTTTTCCCATATAAAGTAATATTTTTTAATGAAATTCAATTTTTGTTTATATGTCTTAATATAAAATAAAGTGCAAAAATTAAAATTCTGACTATGTCAATAAGAGACAAATACCAAAACTTATATTAGTGACAATCAAAAGGATTTTTAATAACATATTTAAAATACTTTTTAAAATTGTAATCTTAATGGCAATGATATGATATGGGCTAAACTTGAAGTTTTGAGAAATAAAAGGACTTGCATTTTATAAGTCTTTAGTAGAGCTTAATAGTCTTTAATGTTGTCTTGCAAACATGATTGTTTCTTCCTACACACAAGAACCTATATTTAACTTTGTAATTCATCTCATAATGAGCATATTTTTTAAAAATATACATTCATGTGCTTCTTAAAGTTTACTAAAATGGATGAATTGTATTAAACATAAAGGCCCTATATTTATTCTAGTATTGAAATAATTCTAAACCTCCTGAAAAATACGTGGGAATAGTTTAACGTAATAAAGCTTTTCGGAATTATAATGTCCTTCATGTATAAACACTTTATTTACACAGGCAGATTCAGCTTAAGAAATATAGCAACCCTGGATTTAAATTTGGATTAAATTATTTTCTTTTTGAATCAAGAATTACCAGATATGAAGCAGTAAAGATATGATTGATGATTTAAACAGTCGTAAATTTGTACTCTGAATTAGTTTTTAGCCACTCAAGGGTCTATTGTTTTAGGTGGGAAGTTTTGGTGTATCAAATCACTTTTCAATTTTTTATTGTTTGCTACAATTTTAATTACAAATAGCTTAAATACATTCAATTCAATAATTTATCATTTCCTTTAATTTTGATATTGGAAAAGTTTATTATTGTCTATTTCTCGATATTTCATCATTTAATTCTTATATTTGAGTTATTTAATTATAAACATAAAAAAAAATGCACCTTGTGTGGCTAAATCTGTTCTTTGCATAGAAGTTTTTTGAGTCTTCTTTTTTTTAAATTTTTTTTTTTGTGAAATGACTAATCATAAGTTGATTATATTTTAAAAAGGAATCAACAATATTTAAGAAATAGAAATGGGAATATGTAAATTTCATTTAAAATTTAATAATGATTTGCTAGCATTCAGATTGCCCCTCTTATTTTTTCTTTCTTTCGTATAAATTAATATTTTTTAATCAAATTAAATTTTTATTTGTATATCTTAACATGCAATGAAGTGAAAAAATGAAAATTCTGACTATGTGAATAAGTGACACATGCCAAAACTTATATTAGTGACAATCTAATTTTTTTAATAACTTAATGCTCCTTTATTAATATGGTATTCTTAATGGAAATGATACGGTAGTGGGATAACATGTAATTTTGAGAAATAGAATATCTTGCATTTTATAAATCTTACTTTATTTCTTGTCTTGCAAACAAGATATTCTCTTCCCACACACAAGAAACCAGATTTGACTTTTTAATTTATCTTGGAATGAGCATATTTTTTTAAAATATTTTATATTCATGTACTTAAAGTTTATTAAAACGGGTAAATTGTGTGTATATATATATAAATAAACATTATACAAATATCTAGTTTTTTTATATTACACCTGAAGTATCTTACAAATTCCATTAAATAGTATTTAGCTCTGGACTATTATGAATGAATGTGATTGATTGGATTGTAAATAAAAGTATTTCGCTCTTATTGAATAAAAGGGCAGGATAATTTGCTCGTCCTTGTAATATGGTACAAATTTTTAAATGTTTTTTACAACTTATTGAATTATGTATGTATGGTATTTGTGTTTTGTATTGAATACAAAAAAAAAAAAAATTATTCTATTTATCTTGGGCAAATGAATATTAGAGTTCATGGTATTGAAAAAAAAAAAAAAAATCTAAATATACTGTACCAAACATTACTTAAAATTTTGCAACATTTTTTTAAGACACATTATTAAAAATACAAGATATGAAATGTTCTTGTTAAAATCTGAAATATTATATAAAAATCCAATTTTATTTCACAACACAAACAAAATGGGTTTCTTCTACTAAATCGTAAGTTTAAAACTGATAACTTAAAAAATGAGAGACAATGGTTATGAAACACCAGATGGTCAATTATAATATGAAGAATAATGTTTGGGACTTCGACAGGAAAAAATTCGGATTAGAATGTGATAATTTGGTTTCAAAATATACGACAAATTTCTGTTGAAATTAAAAGCATGTTCCTTTAGAAAAAAAGTGTGTGCTGAAATATCTTACTCCTGTCATAAGGCATCTGAAATTTAATTAAATTTGGTTGAAGAATGATCTTAAATAAACACTACTTTTGTCAGCATATTCTAATGAGTATAATTTCTTAGTTTATCATAGGCATACAATATTTGTGAGATCATGACTTGCTATTAGTTTCCTTGGCAGAATGTTCTTTGTTTCTTAGGTGGATTGTTGTGAAAAATTGAAGAATGTCGGAAAAGTATAATTTATGGTTTCTTAATGATTTTGAAAAAATGGGTATTATGATTTAAAGTTATATGTTGCTCATGCATTATTGCAAGAAATATATAATTATTGCTTAATTGTAGTTATTTATTTTTAATTTTTTATTCAAAAGAAATAATCACAAATAATTCTTATTTATTAATAATTTAGTACTTTTCTATTTCGCCGGCGCAAATCTCGCCAAGCAGATTTTACTGACGACAACACATAGTATACACATATTCCGATTAGCGTCCGTCGTATCAGTTTTGGCTACTTATCGTTTGCTCCGGCGAAAGGGAAAAGTATTTCTGATTTACAAATAAGGATTTTTATTAAATAATTGTTAATTAAAATTTTTTATTTATAAATAATTTTAAGTAAGAATTATTTGTAAATAATTCTTATTTATAAACAAGAATTGCTTATAAATAATTCGTTTATGAATAAGAATTATTAATAAACTATTATTCATTAACTATTTATAAATAAGAATTGTTTATGAACAATTCTTATTTATTAACAATTGTTAATAAATAAAGATAGTTCATAAACAATTCTCTATGTAATATTTTATAGAAAAAAGCTGTATTTATTAATAATTCTTATTTACTTATAGAATTGCTTATAAATTTCTGTTTTATAAACTAATATTTCTGAATAGTTCATATAAATACTTATTCATGAATATGAATTACCAATTTATTATATAGGAATTATGAATAATTCCTATTTATAAATTATTACTATGAGTTCCGAATAATTATTTGAGATATATGTAAATATTTTTTTTTTTTTTTTTTTTTTTTTACATATCTTTAAAGTTTAAAACTGATTCCTCCTTAGAGTCGCCAAATTCGCCGCAGTCACCAAAGGACACCCGATACTGAACTTTAAGGCCCCCGTCTACCCACCATTTTGATTTCATGGACGTAATGTTAATCCTATGGGATTTCGACTTTAATTCTCTCGTCTTTACTATTTGATCTATTTGAATGCAATAAAGTGCATCTGAAAGAGCAAAAAATAATGAATGCTTCAGTGGAATTACTTTTTTCTTCCAAGTTTTAAAAATATTTTAAAATACTTTTTAAAGACCGGAAAACTCACAAGTGAATCATTAAAATAAGAATAAAAATATTTTAAAAAATCAGAGGAAAAAAGTAATTCCATAGAAGCATTCATTATTTTTAGCTCTTTCGGATGCACTTTATTGCATTCAAATAGTAAAAATAGGAGAATTAAAGTCGACATCCTATAGGATTAACATTACGTTCACGAAATCAAAATGACGGGTAAACGAGAGCCTTAACCAGAAAAGGGTGTTGTTAAATATCTTACTCCTGTCGTAAAGCCTTGAAATTTACTTCAATTCATTGAAGAATAATCGAAAATAAATGTTACTTTAGTCAACATCTTATATTGCGTGTATGGACGAGTTCGACTTTGTATTTTGTGTTATATTAAATTTATTAGTTGGCTTATTTGCCAAATTATGTGCACTTATCGAATCTAATTCTTTTCAAATATTTAAAAAATTCTTATATATATTTCGTTAATTTTATGCTAGTTTAAGTTTGACCAATTACTGTGTTAAATTGCAAAATAATTTATAATTTATTGAAATTCAACCAGTATATTAAACTATAATGCCATGTGAATTTATTAGAACCAACTCATTATAAAGAAATTTCTACTTCAGATGCAAACTTCTGTCGAAAAAAAATGTTTTCTATATATGTATCCTCACTTGTGTGTAGAAAATAGCAAAATTTTATCACTTTGTTAGAAATTTTACAAAAAAATTAAAAAATAAGCCATTTAAAGTTTTCAATGTAGTGTGTGTGGATGTTGAATAATTCTCAGTACATAAAGCAAATTAATTTATAGCAATACCAGGATGATCCAATATCAATTGCTTTTGTGAATTTTAGTCGGAAAAGAAAATGTCTGAAAAAAAAAATACATTTAAGAAATCGGTATTGCCATCTGAAGAGGCATATGCAACTTTTACAGCAGCTATTAAGATACATATGTATAAATGATCATTTAAATTAAAATTAATTAGCATTTAAAATTTATAAAAGCAGATACATTTCTGTGGAATTATATTTTGTATTAGATCATGTCATGAAATGTTGGATTTCTTATCGTTCATGATCTGATTGCTCAAATGGTTAGGTGTTTAAAAGTTATAATTTTGTCATTAGCAAATCATTGCATATATATATATATATATGCAATGATTTAACTTTAATTTATATTAGTTTCTCATAATTTAATTTCCTAATTATTCCCATTCTCTCATTTAAAAGTAAGCCGTTCCTTCTTATTTTCTGATACCATTCCTTTTTAACATAATTTATGCAATCACACACTCTTAAAACCTCAGCTGTTCCCTCGGCTTCAGACCTGTAGGGTTGATCCCTACTACTCTTATGTCTGAACTTAAATCCCCTCCATTCATCACAAGTGTTCTCTGACGTTTATTGTGAAAAATACCTGCTATGTAACTTGTTGCGCTGCGAAAAAGCTCTCTCTCATAACCTTTCGCTCTCTCTGTACTCTTCTGATCTCCTATAAATTTTGTATTGTTTATCCAACGGCTGAGTTGTATCTCCCGCAGTGTGGAAATGGTCACTCTCTCCACTACAATAAAATAAATATATATATATATATATATATATATATATATATATATATATATATATATAATGATTTAACTTAATTCAGACTAGTTTCTCATAATAATAATTTAATTTCCTAATTTTTTTCATTCTCTCATTTAAAAGTAAAGCGTTCATTCTTATTTCCTGATACCATTCCTTTATAACTTTAATTTATACAATCACGCGTTCTTCATTAAATTCACTGACAATTCTGTTCCTGGCTTCAGACTTGTAGGGATGATCCCTATCAGACTTTAGGTCTGCACTTAAATTTCCTCGAAATCCCTCCATTCATACCAAATATTCCATGACGTTTATAGTGAAATTTCCCTGCTATATAGAGAAAAACAGAGTGAAAAATCCTTTCTTGCTTTTACACTCTTGCTCTCATAATCTTTATTTACAGGCGGAGCTGTGTAATTCCCGCTGCGTGAAAATGGTCTCTCACTCCGCTACAATAAAGTAATTATTTAAAAATGACATTGGCTTCGACTGTTTTATAAATATAATTAAATAACTACTAGTTAAAATATTTAAAAGAAATACTTAATATTATGTATATATAATGTTTCAGAAATATCAGCCTGATGCAGCATAACTGGAAAAAATCATTTCATTACTAACAGATGATGAAGAAACATCATGTGCTTGCAGAACTGTCACCAACTCAAGATTTTAGAATTGATAAGAGCTAAATATTCTGAAATTTTTTTTAAAAAAAAAAAAAAAAAAAAAAAAAAGTCAGAATTTCGTCATTCACGACATTTTAAAACTATTGAATTGTTTACTGTCAGATGAAGTAATTAATCATCTAAAAAGACCAAGCAGTCGGATGATAAAGGAAATCCTGACTCGAACCAAAGAATCGAAGTAAATAATTTATTTTGCGAGCTCATGAAAATAACAAATCGACTACCACATGCCTTATTAATTTTTTTTAAAGAAAACTTATCATTAAAATTAATTATTCCGTATTGATTTGCAAGCGACAAAAATAAAGTCTTAGAAATTCATACATGTCTCATCTTGTCAATAATAAATAGCAATGTTTGAAACTAAAAATAAGCATGTTTTAATATAAAGTGATCACGCAGTGAACGAGTTCTGAGATAACGCTCTACTTTCTTCATCCACACTACACTAAAGAGAAAGCACAAACCACACATTTAATATCTACACAGTTAACATGATTTAGTTGTCTACGTCATCCACTCCTCAAAATAATGGTCAAAACTGCACAACATTTTATTTTCAGACAGGAAAATAAAGCATAAAATCAGAAGGAAGAAACTAGATTAAAATTATTATTTAGCGTTTTTCATTTCATTCTGAATGACTGAGAATTTTAATCTCCAAAATGTCATTTTTTTGCTGATGTGACAATCGTTACTTTATAGGTGTACAGAAGCAGGCCTCTTACAATGAATACCAACTTTTTGACTAGAAGTGAGGAGAGGCAATTGTTTATTAACGACGCACTGAAATGCAACATTAGCACGAGGGGCCCGCACCGTGGTCACGTAACGAGGACGACATCTGATTTTGAAAACTATAACTTTGGAAACTAACATCTGATTCTGCTTTAACTTTTTCGCATATAAATGTGAAATTTTGCTTACTGTGTCTAAAAATTTCTCAGGAAAAGAGGATACTTTTCTCCTTATTCAAGAAAACTTGGAAGACTACAATCTCTTTAGGAACTTCTTTCAGTCTAACGACGTGATTTGAAACTTCTTTCACATTTCTTAAGTTCCGAAGCACTTTTTCTCTGCGACTGATAATTTCATATAGACCTTCGTACGGAGGGAATTTTTTTTTATTAGCAGTCTGTTCTTAGAAAAACAGGATTGCAATTGGTTCAGTCTTTGTGCTCAAGAAAAGTGTATTTTGATCATTATGTCTGGTCTCCAGAAGGGAGACCAGACATCTTCCATCCTGGAGGGGCGATCTTCCTACCCAATTAATCTCAGGGAAAGAACGGAGTCTTAAGATCAATTAAGTATAGAAGGTTTTGTCCATAAATCGGGTAAATTATATCCCAGGGGAAATGCATTTGGCTACTACGAGAACCGATCTACACAGGTAAGGCAATAATGGAAATCCTATGTTGCATGAAGAGATCCTACAAGGTCGAAATGCATTAGTTCGAATACAAAGCGAGACTTTTTTTTATGCTTTCACCTTTGCTCTTTATGTACCGAGAAGGATTTGCTCATTGGTCTTTTTAGAGAATACGAGCCTATATTTTAACATCATGTCAAACTGACGTCCACCGATATCCTTCATCTGCCAAATCCAGGCGCATTCTTTTTCCTGGGTGTGTGAGGGAGTGCAGATTGTGAAAGATTTTCTATCGGAAAATCTCTCAAACAAATGGATAAATGCTCTTCATTGGTACATCATAATGAAGTATGAGGGGAGTGTATCCCATCGGAAGAGGCCTTTGCACAATTGAAGTTGAAGAAATTCTCGAGCAATAATGACTTCCAATTGGGAATATTTATTCTCGTTTTTTGAAGTTAAATAAAAGGTGTGTTGAACGCTGAAATGTGAATGAGCGATAAAACATCAATAACTGCATCCTTTTGATCCTTTAAGATAACTTAAGTCATTTTTGAACTGACTAATGAGATTCAGTTGGCGTAGCAGCCGCTGAGAGCATCTTCTTCCTTCTTACTTTTTATTGAATCGAGGTTATGATTAATGATCCTAGTAAAGACACATCGTTTATAGTGGCTGATGTACCTTTTAATCTATCAAAGATGCAATTCTTCCCCTTGACGAGGTGTGAAAGCGTGATGAAAAAAGTTGACATCTCAGGTGTCGCCCTTGTCCCTTGACAGAAGCTCAAAATTACGATGTCTGTCTCCAATAGCTTTCGAATTGCTTTTAACTGCAAGTTAATAAACAATCGATCAGACCATGGGAAATATTTCGAGCATTTTCCATTCAATTTGCAAAGTTTATGGTGTTTTTGATTGATTTATTGATTGTTAATGTAAGTCATACTGAGCATCATTATGAGAGCTATTGACGACGGATCTGGTAATTTTGAACTTCTATCACATAATGACGATAGCACTTAACATTTCTTCTCCAAACATCCCCTTTTTTAAATGAGTGGTAGAAATAAGAAATGAATTCGGAAAGAAACGGAAAGATGAAATTCTCTAATTTAGTGAAGATATTCGGTAGCTCCCTTTCTTGATATGAATATATATATATATATATATATATATATATATATATATATATATAATAGCTTTTCATACAAATACTCAATGTTTCTAATACTTTTTGAATAAAAAGTTCTAGACAATATTCTGACAAGAAAAATTGTTGCTTATGAATATCGTTTCAATTTAGGTAAAGAAATTTTTAAATAATTTTATTTATTCTCACCTAAAATTTCTAATTCACGAAAATGGAACTTTCTTTAGGAAAAAAGTTATTTTGCTTTTTCATTATTTCCAGGTGTTTTCGAAACATTCATTGCCATTCAAATAATTTTTCTAACTTAAAAACTGCATTTGTTGTTGTTTCTTGAATAAAACGTTTCTGGTAATCCGTTTTTGCCGATATTAAAGTGTGTTAATTACAACCATAAAGGAGGCATATAATTCAGATCTACTGTCAAATGACGAAGTCGAAACCTGAGATGGTATTCCACTCTCCTGATCCGAAACAGATCGAAGGAAGGGGGGGGGCGTTAATTCATAAAGATTTAATGTGAATCTGTTCCATATATTTATCTTTGTAAAAATTAACAACTAATTTTAGAAACATATCTGGAACACAAAGTTCTAAGGAAGAAATAATTTTGAATTTTTCAATAGGCCCTTCGGAACATCTTCCGTATCTTTAACAATTTCATCTAGATCAACTAATAATTATGAGTGCAAGAAAACTATTCTTTGTTTATGTGGCATCCGTCCTCTTACTGATGCGCAAAAAACAGACCTCATTTGAGAAATGTCACTTATGATCAGTGGAAACTCAAAAAATATCAAAGAAGAAATTTATTTCCAAAAAATTTAAAGTAAATGTGTTCCATTTGTCAGCTCTTAACGAAAGTAACAATATAGTTCGAAAAAAACGTATCTTAAAAACCGTAAATGAGAAACAAAGCATTATGGAAGAAATGAGGGTTTAATTTTTCAAAAAGACCTTCCGGACAAAGGCCAGAATTTTTGATTATTTATTCAGATCGATTGATAACTAAGTATAAAGAAACTGCTCTGAACGGTTGTGGTAACCTTCCTTTTATCGATGTGCAATTAACAGCCGTGTTGTGCGGAATCCCATATTTGTGAACCAGGGTAACTAGATTGCTTGATAATTACCCCAAGATGCACCGATTTGTAACCTTATTGAAAAGTCAAATAAAATGAATCATATTAAAATATAGTCCCTTAATCAGAAGTCACATACAACACAACTCTCTATTGTCCGATGAATTTCACTTTACCTCAGAAAATTGCTTAAGTATTTATTCGACTGTCACTCAGGAACGTTTAGCAGAAACTTCTTAGTTTGTACTTTGATAAGTCGAAGATCTGTCTGTCAATTTATACATATGCTGAGTTCGCTTATTCGAAAACAGCCCGTCTGAATCTTTGGGATCCGAAACTGGATATGAAAAATTGATGTTCATTCTTAAAAGAATTTAATGACGCACTCTGAAGCACGAAGTTTGATGACGGTAAATATAACAGATACTATTGCTTTGATATAATTTGAAATATATGAAAGTTTAAAAAACTATTTCATGTAGAATTTGGAATTAATGTAATAGATTCTTATATGTATTAGTCTAAATAACATGCAAAAATAGAAGTAACTTCTAATTAAGAACTTAATTTCAAATTTAGCCGTCTGCATTTATTAGTGTTCACCATAATATTGAATATAGAATGTTTTCCAGTGTATGCAAAAACGCTGCTGATTCCGATTCCGAAAGATATTTTACGCATTCGGAACCAATGTTCTTATTACAAACAAAACCACCTGAAAGGATTGAGAATAATTTTCAGACGATAGCAAATGATCGAATGTTGTTATACCCTTCTCATTACTCAGGAATCGGAGACAGCTTGCCAACAAAAGACAGTGATACGGAACTATTCGCTTTTGATATAAGTGATTCTTTTTTACAGTACCAGAGTCCTTATTATGCAGAACAAACTAATTTTAATGTTAATTGCTGTGATTCTACTGTAGAAAATGCCGAATTACAATTAAAGAATGTACAGGAAGAATCAGTGAGTCTTTCTTCTGTTGGACGTTGTATACGAACTGCGTGTGATATTCTCCTTGGAATAGATCCCTGTGATAATGATAATCTTTTAGGAAGTATCTATTCTCAATTAAAGGGTGCAATTTCAACAGAATTCAACTTTTCCACTTCACATGAAGATGCATCACTTCTCAAAGCTAATATTTTGTATGGGTGTGAAGATTATCAAAGTGAAAATAATTGTGAAAACCGGGAATCGGAAAATAAACTATTGAAATATGATGACATTCCCTCACTTTCAATGCGCTACAATTTCTCTGAAACCTTTACTGAAGATGGTAATTTTAATACTCACATAGAGAAGCAAAGAATATGTGAACAAAATATTTCAGAAAAAGAGAATCAACTCAAGCGAACGGAAGAGAAAATGTTCCAATGTGATATATTTCAACGAGTGATTACGCGTAAACATAATCTTAAAACGCATATGCTTATACATACTGGAGAGAAGCCTTTCCAGTGTGATTTGTGTTTTCGAAAATTTTCTCAGAAAGGAGCTCTAACTCGACATCAGCATATTCATACGGGAGAAAAGCATTTCCAATGCAATGTATGCCAACGAAAGTTTGCTCAAAAGCAGCACCTTACTAATCATACATATATACATACTGGAGTGAAACCATTCCAATGTGAAGTATGTCAGCGAAAGTTTACCTTAAAGCAACATCTTTCTGGACATATGCTTACACACACTGGAGAGAAGGCTTTCCAGTGTGAAGTATGTCAGCGAAAGTTTACCGTAAAACAACATCTTTCTGCACATATGCTTGTACACACTGGAGAGAAGCCTTTCCAGTATGATGTATGTCAGCGAAAGTTTAAAAGGAAACAAAGTTTGTTAAGGCATATGCTTCTACATAGGAGGGTAACATTTCCAGCGTGAAATATGCGAAGTAAATTTTTCTCTTGCAGATAAGCTAAATGAATATAAAAATTTACATAACGAAAAGAAGACATTTAGTGGGTGTTCTAAGTCATAAAAACTTTTATATATAAGAAAACCTGATTAGTAATAAAAAAACTTTGTTAAGAATTTTATCTTTTGTAACGTTTATCATCGATGAACTCGTAAGCAAGCAAATAATTTTGGTCATTTTCCTTGTATGTACTGGAGAATGTTCTTACGTCCTTTCATTGTTCTCTCTCTGAGAGATTTCTTTCTAAATATATACATCTCTATATCAGATATACCTTTAATTTTAAAAATATCTTCCATCTTTTTTTAATTTCAATCTGTGAAGGCATATTTAATAATAGGAAAAATGATTTACTAAAACTAGTAGAATATCTCTATGTTCATCACAAATTATTTTAAAACTATTGATGAAACATAAATAGAGATATATGAGTTATTTATGAAAGATTGCGAGTTACAATAAATTTCTTGGATGAAATATTGGTAAAAGAATTGAATGGAAAATGTCTTAGAAACCTTCTCATGCTTTTTTAAAATTAAAAGTTCTTTTTTATTGTTTTAGTTTTCCCATGACACTTTGTAACGGAACTGAAATGTGAACTTATTATTTTTTTTTTTAATTTTTTTTTTTATATATTTGTTCTTATAGGTCCTGATATAGCATTTACAATTTTTCTGCGATGCATTGCATTTATACTTCAAAATAACTGCCATGAATGTTTAGAAATTCTATACTTTTCGGAGTCTGAAGAAATTTTAATTTCAAAACTCATTTAATGTGCGAAATATCATTTTAGAAAAAAAAAAAAAAAAAAAAAATAGCAACATTTTTCTATTCTGAAACTTATTTCAACTTTAGACTTGTTTGAACCTTCTCTTACTTAGAGTGCAAATCTGTTGTATGGTTCTTTTTTTTTAAAAAAATTTCGTGTTGGTAAAAAATATTTAAAAATGTTTATTTTCCTGAATTCTATTTTTGTCACTTCAATTCAAGCAATTATCAATGTGTTCTATAATTTGAATAGAATATTTCCAAGAATTATGTAATATTAATATTGTAATTTGACATTTATATAATTATATTTTTAATAAATTTCTCAATCATATTTTATTTGTCTATTTTTTAATACCCTAAGATCGTTTAATTTTAAGGTGGGTTTTGCTAAATTTAAAATTTTTTATACTATTTTAAATTAATTTATAGCAAATATGTGAATTATCAAATTCTCATAAAATATAGATGCATGGATTCTCAATTTCATTTAAAAATAAGAATTTATTTGTAAGAATAACATTCGCACTTTCAAAATCGGAATTAATATATTTATCTTTTATCTTATAAATTTATATGTATTCATTACTCTATTCGAATCCTTGTCATACTAGAAAAGTTATTCCGTT
>BMAW01036471.1:0-12704 GCA_019974015.1 Nephila pilipes
CAACAATGGCTAATTTAACAGCCAATTTAACAATGGCTAACAGTTCTTTATGTTTGACGCAGTAATTCCTTTCCGGCTTACCTAAGCTCTTACTAAAGTAAGCGATGACACACTCTACGTTCCCAATTTTCTGGGATAGCACAACTCCTATTCCTTCATTACTGGAATCCGTATCTAGAATAAAATCTTCGTCTGTCCGGGGATAGGTCAGAACAGGTGAAATTGTCAGTGCCTGCTTTAAACTATTGAAAGATTTGTGGCAATCTTCTGTCCAATTAAAGTTAGATTTTGCTTCTGTTAATTTATGAAAAGTTCTAGCTATTGTGGAGAAATTTCTTACAAATCAACGATAATAGGTGCAGAGTCCAAGAAAACTTCAAAGTTCGTGTACTGTCTCTGGACGAAGCAAATCAAACACTGCTTTAATTTTCTCTGGGTCGGTTTTCACTCCTTCGGAGGAAATAACGTGTCCAAGGTAAGAAACTTCCTTTCAAAAGAATTTGCATTTCTTAGGGCTTAGTTTAAGGTTGGCTTTCTGCAATCTCTGGAGTACTTTACGAATATTACTCAAATGATCTTCGAATGTTTTTCCTACCATTATAATGTCATCTAAATACATTAACAGGCTTCAGATAGAAGTCCACGTAACACGGTCTCCATCAATCTTTCAAATGCCGCAAGTGCATTACAAAGACCGAAGGGCATTACCTTAAATTGCCAAAGTCCTTGTCCGGTGGTGAAGGCTGTCTTTTCTTTGTCTTCAGGTTGAATTCCAACCTGACCACTTACAAATCTAATGTGTCACTACCATACTTGGCCCACTTTTCAAATCTAATGTCGAAAACCATTGGATTCCATACAAAAGAATCTAGGGTGTCCTCTATTCGAGGCAAAGGATAGCTGTCCTTTTTCTTAATTTCGTTCAGTTTTCTATAGTCAACACAAACCGTGTTGATCCGTCTTTCTTCTTAACAAGGATGATAGGTGAAGCCCAGGGTCCAGATGATTCCTCAATAATTCCGTTGTCAACCATTTCTTTAATTAACCGCTCAGCTTCTTCCTTCCTAGCAAGAGGCAAACATCTTGGATATTGTTTAATTGGAGGATAATCACCTGTAATGATTTTATGCTGGGTCACATTACAATGGCCGACATCAGTGTCACATGTGGAAAACAAGTTCCGAAATTCTTGGAGAAATTTTTGTAGCGCTGTTCGCTGATGTTTGTTCAGTCCTTCTAGATTCTCCAAGATCAACTGGATAGGTTGTTCTCCAGAAAATTCTTAGGGACTAGCAACAATATCAACCACTGGTTCATATGATGCAAGGATAGCTCCTTTGTTCATGGTCCTTGGTTTATTGTCCATATTCAGAATTCGGACTGGAATCGTTTCTTTTTTTTAAATCGACAAGTGTGGCCGCAACTAGGACACCTTTTTGAGAAATTTGGCTAGGAGAATTCGTTACGGCATACCTGAAATGTTCAGAAGCTGTAGTGACTCCTCGAATGAGGCATTCGGATCTTGCTGATATTACAGTCTTTTCTTTTGCAAATACGGAGCATAACTTTGGAAACTCTATATTGGCCGAGAACAACAGAATTTCCTACCCTCCTGTCTGTATCTCATTTCTTTCCAGGTCTACCGTAAATTGAACTCTCGAAGAAAATCCAGGCCAAGTATGCGTGGATCGGTGAAGTCATCTACGTAAACTTTGTGTTGAAATCGTCTGGAACCACATTCGATTGATGCATCCAACTTCCCGTGTATGTTAGCTTTCTCACCAATGGCTGTCTTTAAAAAGATATTTGAAGCCGTATAGATAAATTATAGATTCAATTTCTGAGCTATGTCGGCTCTTAAAAGAGTTACGTTCGCACCTGTATCCACTAATATCAAATATTGGACACCACAAATCGATCCTTCTAAGTAGAGTCCATTTTTCTTTCCGCTCAGTGCGGAAATTTTCAATACTTCTACAGGGGCTTTTTTTTATATAAAAGGCAGCTTTCGCCCCCAAGACGGCCTTGGTTTAGTTTTCCTGATTTGGCTTAATCGCTTGGCAATCCCTCTGTAAGTACCCTTTTCTGTTGCACTGCCAGCAAGTCACATTCGGGTTCCGTAGAGTGGCATTCTTCTTTTCAGTGATGCAGTTATTCAATAATTTTTTCAGTCTGTTGAGTAGAGATTCAAATTTATGCTCTTTCTTTTTTTGAATCATCCTCCACCTCTAAAGATCTGACATGCTTGGAGATCTTGGAAACAGTTCTTGCAGCTTCATATTTTATACTATATGCCTGAGCCGATTTCAAGCCTTTATCATCCATCAACCTCGTTGAATGTTGCATATCTTTGTCTCTGATGTCCGTCTCTTCATCTTCATCTACTGAGCTGCTAAACTTTCCCGAATGTCCAGAGGGAACTAGGCATAGGCCAAGCTCATTAGTCGCTCGACATCGGTGGCTAATACTTGCAGGCTTTCACCCGGCTTCTGCAGTCTTGTCTTCAATTCAGTCCTGTAAAATTGGGTAAGGTGACTGTTTCCAAATCGGGATTCCAAGTCTCTTTCAATAGTCGTTAGGTCCCTCAGATTTCCATCTGGGATTTCTTGAAGGACCTCTACTGCAGGCCCTCGGAGAGATGACACAAGTTTACTAGCTTTCACACGACCCGTCCATCCGTTTGAAGAGCTCACAAAGTCAAATTGCGTCTTGAAAACAGACCAGGACATCTGCTCGTCAAATGTCAAGGGTTTGACAGTCGGTCTAGAATATATGACTTCTGAACATGGGAGAGAATTGATTGGTCTTTCCTCAAGATCACAAAGTCTATTCTCCTGGCAGCTGGTCTTATCTTGGGCTTCACTCTTTACTTCGTTAATCTCCCTTTTCACACTTTGAACAGCTTCTTCAATTTTTCCTATACATGTATTGACATACTCTTTTATCCCTCAACTTACGTCTCGACGTGTACTTTCATCTAATCTTGCCCTTTTCCCATTATTTTCTTCATTTCTTCTAGTCCGATCGTCATCTCTTCTTGTCCAGCTTCCATAGAATTCTTCATTTCAGCCAGCAGAGCCAGTAACTCAGCATTGCCGCTATCAGCCATCGTAGCCTGAGATCTTGTTTTCACCATACACAAAAGATAAATCCCACTCCTGACACCAAATGTTATGAAAATTGTCCGGTGTGTGTAGGTGAATAGTCTGACAAGCAGAATACTAGAAAATAGTAATTTATTCTTTAAATAATAATAAAACAGGAAGCACAGACGACAACAAAATCGTACTTGCACAAATTTGCAGCACTAAATAAACAGCAATCCACAGTTTAAACAAAATCACGCAGTTTGCAAAGCAAGCAAGATAATCGCTTTCACTCCGAAAGACTAACTCACTGACGATCAACGGCTCTGTCTATTTACACCTTCAAGACCGGCTGTAACGTCACATAGAAAGTTCTCCAATGTTTCGGTCCTATTCTGGAATTTTCTCGACGAAACTAGAATTTACTTGAAGATTCATGAGGCCAATTTTTGTCGCCAAAGTCGCCAAGTTGTCAGGTTTGTCGCCAAGGCCGGGGGTCAAATTCCTGCTTTCCCCCTTGGCATTCAGATAGCCTGTGAACGTCTCTTAGCAATCATACGACCAGTATTGCTAGGAAGCAACATTTTATATTTGTAACACTATATATATATATATATATATAAGCATAATCTCGCTACGATGAACTTCTCTATAATTATAATTAGCTGTATTCCGGTATTTTTTCATTGCCCAGACTTAATTTCTTTCAGATTAATGTAAAACTGTTCTCTGTATTACGATATCCTTTGGAATGATAATTCTTTCCACAACGATGGCAATATGTTCACTTCCATCACAACTATTTTCTCTATTGCGATATGTTTCTTAAAAGTCCAACTGGTATCTATGAAATAAACGCTACATCAAGAAAGTTTAGAGTAAACATGTCTCAAAAGCTGGATGGGGTTCTCATGCTACACTCTCTGTCAAAAAACTATCAAATTTTGCTTTGCTATTGCTGATATAAATATGGTAACGAGAATGTGTAGTTCTTGTACGGGGAAAATAAAGCCACCATTACCTGGAAAATATGAGGTGGATCTTGCTCCTATCCCCTATTCGAAATATGGTCAAGTATTCCTTTAACCAGAAGAGATATAGTGATAAAACCTTGAAGTGTCTGGGAGTAAACTTTGTGAAAAGGTCTTTTGTGTACACTGGAGTATCATAAAAGTTAAAAATTTAATTAATTGTGTCAATTAAGACAATTCCAATTGAGAAATATTCTCATAGTATGCAAGAAGAATT
This sequence comes from Nephila pilipes, assembly GCA_019974015.1. Lineage (NCBI taxonomy): Eukaryota > Metazoa > Arthropoda > Arachnida > Araneae > Nephilidae > Nephila > Nephila pilipes. The sequence continues at coordinate 4,335 of BMAW01036471.1, forward strand.
TCCTTAATTTTTATATGAGTTTTGTGTTTATTTTTAAGTTTGCTTAGTGAAAATTGATAAAAATGGAACGAAGGAAAGAAGCATGCATCAAAATTAAATTCAACGACATAAAAGGTATTCATACAGGTATGAAGCAAGCTGAGGTTTGAAAAAATTATGGATTTGCGCAATCGATTGTTGCAACATAATTGAAGAAACGGAAAGAAATTGAAAACATTTTCAACTGTAATGATATCGATCAACAAAGAAAGAAGATACAGACAGCTTTAAATGACGAAATAGGTGCTGCCACTTTGAAATGGTTTATAAAAAAATGGGCTTTGAATTTCCTTTAAATCGGCTTTTTATTTGTATATTAAGCCAGAAAACTTGTATGTATGATGGAGAGCCCAGATTTCAATGCTAGCAATGGATGGCTAACATGGTTTCTATACCGACATGGGATATCTTTCCATGCGTTACATGGTGAAGAAAAATAATTGCAGCTGGATGAAGTCATAGAGAAATGTGTACAATTTTGAAAAAAAATATTCCGCTGATAATGTCTATAACGCAGATGAGACGGATTTTTTTTTTCTAGACGTTACATGAACGAACGTTAGCTTTTAAAAGAAACCTTGTAAAGTTGGAAAGAAATCCAAACAAAGGTTAAGATAATTGCTGTATTCAAATATGTAAGGAAAAGACAAATTAAAACCTCTTATATTTAGAAGATCTTTAAAGACAAAATGTTTTTAAAACTTAAGAGCAAGTCAGTAGACTACATTGGGAACAAGCAAACTTGAATGATTGCAAAATCCTATAGTGAATGTTTATTGAAACTAGATAAATATATGAAATGGAGAAAGAAAAACTTTGCCATTTGCATTGAAAATTGCTCTGCATATAAACCCATTCCAAAATTGCAGAGTGTAGAAGTTTACTTCTTTCTACCAAACACTAGTGCAGATCTACAGCACCTTGATATGGACATCATGAAATACTTCAAATGGTATTACAGGGGAAAAAATTAGAGCATAAAATGATTTTTAATATTGATCAAGAGCACACAGAGCTAATTACTGTAAAAGATGCATGTAAGTGGATTGCAGGGAGTTGGTTATATATGAAGCAACAGTCCATATCTAACTGTTGGAAAAATACTAACTTCATTCAAACTGACAAAGAGAGTCAAAGTGAAATTTCTTGCTCATATTCTGATGAATAAAATACTATTTCAGGTCTTTAAAATCCCTTAACCGATTATGAAGGTAAATCTGAGAATAAAATTTAAAATATGTGTTCATGATTATTTAAATGTCGAGAATTAAGTACATATATTTTCGGAAGTAATAGATGAAGACCTTCATTCTGAAATAAGAAGTGATAACGCTGAAGTAGATTAGTCAGAAGATGATGTGAATGAAAAAGAAGATTCCACTACAGAAAAACCAAACTTTTCTCCTGGAGAAGTAGTGTACTAAACTGATGCACTTCATAAAGTTTTTTCTAGCTTACCTAATGTACCAGAGGAGCATCTAAATTCTTCAGATGCCCTTCATTCCTTTTGCATGAGATTGTCTCTGGATAATGCGAAAAAAAAATAGTGCAGAAACCAAATTTTGATTTCTTTTCGCAGAATTCCAAATAAATAAAGATTTACTAACAAGTATGTATTTTCACTTATTTATACTATCTCATATATTTCACAGAAAACTTTTTCAGTTTTATTTATTTATATTTTCAAAATTTATTAATTAAAAATGCGATAAATATTTATTGGCTATAGCAGCACCTATATCCTGGACAGGGATACTTTCCTAAATCTGGAAGAAAGGGGTGAGAGCAGACTGACAAATTATTTGATAGATGAACTTACCTATTACTTTAAAATTAATATTCAATTCAAATCGAAATTGCTCATGAAAAGCGATTTGAGCCGTTTGGGAACACTCATGGAGTACTTATAAAGAATTCTTAGATTGTCTTTGTTCCTACAAATACGAGTTGCCATTATGTAACTGCAATAAACGATAATATTTAGAATAATTACAACCAAAAAATTCTCATTGATAAAACAGTTTAGTATATAATAAAGCCAGTGTTTTCAGATTTATCTCCTCCAACTCAACTGAGAAAATGCTCAGGTGGCAAGACGCGGAACCCTAAATGAAAATCCGAATTCTATAATATGGAAATTTTTCCCGAGACAGATCGTTCTGATTTTGAAGTTGTAGAGATTACAACAAATCTGGGCAGCGCGTTTTCAAAGATGGTTATCAAATATTGATTTCTTTTATAGAAACGTTTGGCTTAAAAACTGACAAGAATATTTCTTTATCATTGGATAGAAGGGACAAACTCAATCAAGACTTCCAAAAGAGTAGTTTGGTATCATATTTTGAAGCTCGCCAGTCAAAAAGATTGCACATAACTATAAAATAGAGTGTTGTTGGATCAAAGGAACGAAGAGTTACGTAATTCGGCATAATTTTAGTGCATAAGTTTCAAAATTTAATTTTTTTTATATTAAATTTTGAAACTTATGCAGCGTTTTTCTCAGTTTGAGATTTTTCATTTGTGCGCATATTTCAAACACCATTATACAAAGATATGCAAATATTTTCAAGTGCAATATATATAATATATACTTTAAACTATACCTCAATTTTGTGTAATAAATTTATTTATTATTTTTAAAAGTTATATAATTTTTAATTATTTTGAAATGTTTAACATTTTGAAATATTTTAATGTTTTTAAATATTTTAAGCTTTATATAATTTTTAAGAATTTCAAAATGAAAAAGTATATTTGTTTTTATAAATGAACCTTTTTGAAAGTAATTAGAACTATTTTTGTGCAAAGTATTTTTGCTCTAGAAATTTGTTCAAAATTCCTAGAAGAAAATATTATTATATTCGTGGCTTTGTAACATGCAAAATGAAGAATATATTTTAAATATTCTACGTGTTTTAGAAACCACATACAGCACTAAAATATATGTAAACTATCAAAGTATTTAATTCTAGTTCATATTGATTATAATAAGTCAATTTTTGTATAAACTCTTAACTCTTCATTTAAATTTAACAATCTAGAATCTCCTTTATTAATTAAAATTTAACATTTATTGTATTAGATTTTCAACAGAAAAAAAGAAAAATTATTCTAATAAAAATTACTTCATATATGACTGAACACTTTAATTTTGGTGTGCAAAACACTTTCCATTTCTATCTTCCTTTCAATTATTATAATTGAATTATTTCTTCTTTTAATAAAAAACAGATTATATTGAAGTGATTTTAATAAACTTAATCGTGTATAATGTTTTACAGGATCAAATTACTTAAAACATATAATATGGCTGTTTTAAAAATATATATATGATTTATTAAAACCTAATTAAAATTAACTCAATAATTTTATTAAAACTATTGAATCATGTTAATATTTGTACATGACTTTATGAGACTAAAACGAATGTAAAGGAAGTTGTGCCATGTTGCTTATTTTTAAATATTTCATTTATCAAAGAATTTAAAGGAGACATAGATATTTTATTTATGCAAATAATGTATCTACTATAGTCTATTTATAAATTATAAGACTATTAAAATTATGAATATTATAAAATAAATAAAGTTTCAAATATAATTTAATCATGTGAAATGTGATTAAAAATATATTTATATAATTAGATTTCAATAACGTTAATTAATGTAATAAATAATTAAGTTTACAAAAATGTTATATATAAATGTAAAATCACTTATAATAATTTATAAAATAACTTCTCTGAAAAAAAGGGAAATTAATATGATATTGGTCTTTCATTTTTCCTGATCACCGCAAACACTGTTGATCATTGAAATTACCACGGGGTTCAATTTATTTTCAAAAATATTGCTCCATTCTTTCACTTGGCTCATGAAAATTATTTATTATTAGCATGAATTTTGCGACATAAAATTTTCGAAACATTTTCCACGAAATTCACGCCTGGAAGTCGACTTGGCAATGTCAAAAACTTAACTCTTTCTCTTTTAAGCAATATCTGGCTTGATTATATGTATGATAAGAATCATTGTGTCCTGTATAAAATATCTAGCTAGCACCATCTAATTAAGGGCCCAATAAGTATTGTATGATAATATTGCATAGTTTGATGTAGTGCGGAAGTCATACGTTCCGAAATTCGCTGTTAATCACACAAAATGTAAGACTAAATGCACCTCAAACCATTACCGATTATCATTCCATTTAGCGTCTGAAACATTCTTTGGATGCCTTCCTGAAATCACGGCAATAGTGTTTGTAGCCATCTGAACTGTCAAGGTTGAATTCCTTTTCAACTAAAAATATTATTTGTTTCGTTCCTCGACATGACATTTTGACCCAATTCTTTTTCTTTCTTCTTAATGATGTTTCAATAACTTTCTTATAAAATTTTATTACTATTTCATTTAAGACTCATTCAAATTGAGATAAATGAAGTTCTTTTTTGCTGAAACGTTCTGAAATTTTACAATTCTAAAGATATTTTTCAATTGACATTCGAAACGGTTTCAATCGTGAAATGTGTTTAAAATTCTTTCCTTCCAGGTTGTTTTATTTTGTTTGATTCATTTTTTCTAAATGTGGCATTCTGGTATAAATGACAGTTTTAGAACGCTTCACTAACGTACTATTTCTCTTTAAAATTTACCACTATCCATAAAATAAATATTTTCGCTTATCTCTTAGATAACTCTTTACCACGCAGCATTTTCAAGTGAATCGGGATAAACATACTCAAAACATACATCTTTGCTTCTCAGGTAATGCAGTTCTCAAATACTATATTATGCTTTATATAACGTATAATAAGCTAATTTTATCATGTTGCTTACAATTTCTTAACAGACACCTTATTCCATTTTTCGAAAAAAAAAAAAAGTTGATTTTAATAAAATTTAGATTAATTTTTGAGGTTGCAATTAGTACAAAAAATGTGTTTCTCGATCCATTTTAAATACAAACGCTTAAAATTTGTATATTATTTATCCTTATTCGGGAATGCATACATTCGATAGTTGGCTTATAATTTCTTAATGCAATGTATAACTATTTCTAAACATATTCTTACATTTTATAATGAATTAGAGCTGTTCTTTCTTAGTTTATTAATATCCTTAAAATTAAATTATAAAAGTAAATGATGCAAAATTAGCTACTTGAAATTCATTCTATATAATAGAGTTAGATAATGACATAATAAAATGAAAGGAATGTTATATTAAATATCCATCTTTCAAGTTTCTAAATAAATTGGTATTCTCTGCCACTGAAAAAATATGAGGCTTTTAGATTGAAAAACAGCGTTTATACTAGCATATAGCTTATATCATAAGCTGTATGATAGCATAAACTGTGTTTCATACAGTTTATATCATAACCATTAACAGCACTTAAAACACTTTTGATATTATCCCTACTGAGGTTAAGGTATTCACTAAATTATCACAATATTTGCGACAATAGCTGTAAAACGACGTCTAAAGATACAGTTATGCTTCCACCATTTAGGAAGTATTGACTACAAAATTAATTAAAGTCATTATATATTTATTGAATACCGTATTTGAATCCCTCTAACCATTTAGTAATGATTACGTGGAGAATTAAATGTTAAAAAAATTTAAGAGCACACCGTATATTTACTTTCTTTTATAATTAGTAAAGAATCACAGAAGTAAATAAAATTTTAACAATTCACTTAACTTTAAGAAAACAATACCGTGTAGATTAAAAATACATGTTTTGGATATACCCATTGTATTTTTTGAGAATATCGGTGAATCTATCTTCTTATTATGCACTAAAAATACTAGTTTCGATAGATGAAATTTAATATATTGTAATAATTGTTTTGCACTGAACAGAATCAGAATCAATTATAGCATCTAATTCTGCGAGTATCTATATAAAATATTATATAAACAATAATTGATCGAGTAATTAAAATATTTAAATGATTTTTGAGAAAATTTGGCGAACAATAGGAATAAAATTTTCTTTTGATTTGATGTGGATTTCATTTACGAATGTATTCTTTAAAGTTTCTGGCCTCTTTCTTATACTACAGTAATTTTTTTTTGTTTTTAAGGCATATAATTCAAGTAAGTTTTCTATCTCATGCATTGTTTTAAGAAATTTTTAAATTATCTCGCATGTTTAATTTTCTAACCAAATGTGTGTTACTCAGTTTCAGTTGAAATCAAATACATACATACAACCATGATATCTCTACATCCGTATATAACTGCGAAAGTGTCGGCGGTGCAGGAATTTCTTCAGGAACTGACCTTTCGATCATCTGTAGTATATTTCCGATGGAATTCATAACTGAGAATGTAGGTGACTGGATAATTCTGAGGAATGTTCAAGAATATTTCTAAAACAAATCTGGTATGATTTGGCGAATTACAGATATCATTCTCGTCCTGGAAATTTCCATCATTGTTTTGTTAGATGATGTCCAAGAATGATTACATATGGCTTTCAAGTAGCTATATATAACCATTTGTAATTAATTTTAACTTCAGTCCACACCCTTTTAAGATACATCATCCCATTTTAGAGCCACCATAGCGAATACCGCTATTTTTGACAACAACGATCCATTGTCTAGTAGGAACTTTACCCTACTCGAAATCTAAATTCAGCTCTAACTAACGGGTATCATGAACTTTTGGACAAGCAAAGTTTTTCCAATTATCTGGAAGTTCCAAAAATATGTTTACAAGCCCTATAGATAAGCTGCAAGGGTTTGGGTGTTGTAAGTGGAGGCCTTTCTTATCAGCACCAAGTGTCGTTACATTTCTCTCACGTCTCCTGTCGTCTTATGTCCCGCAAAGATTGTAGTTCTTATATAACGCAGTACTGGTTGTAGAGTAACACTAACTACCCTAAGAAATCATTGCCCATCTCGGCCATTAAGTAGACGTGTAAGTGCATTGCATTATCTCTGGTGAAAGATAATATCTTCTTGGAATACATTTAATAATGTTCATCCAAGAATAATGTTCCTAAAATGGAATGTCCCTTGTCTATAGCTAGAAACTAACACTCATATTTCAAAGCCTATTATTTACCAAAGTATGATCAAACTGATGTCAGAAAACGTTTCACACAAATCGTTTGAGTATATACAAAGGAAAGCCATCTTAATTTTCTACACGTTCATATAATTCTTAAGCAATGTTACAACCATCTGGATAATTATGTATTGGTTAAAGGTATGTGATATTATATTTTTTATATAGTTCTTTAGATATTAATATTAATTTATTAAAATTTCCTTGTGTGTATTTGCCTTCAAATTAATTAACGCATACATTTTCTTGAAAACAATGTAAAATGTAAATTTGAAAAAATAGAATAAAATTTCTCTAATTATATATATATATAAATTTCTTAAAATCTTAAAATTTATTTAATGGTTTTGTTATTGTATATATTATAAATACTTTACTTAAATAATTTCATTTAATTATGACATTTATTTAGTTTATTATTTTGTTTAATTCATTTCATTAAATTTAAGTTCAGTAATTATTTCATCTGAATGTAAACATTTTTTTTTCAATTTTCAGTTATTCATAATTTTTTTTGATAATTTTCGATGTTTATTATTAATGAGTACAAATTTTCTATTCATTTTAGCAGAGTTTTTTTTTTAATTGAGACATTTGTAAAATTACTTAATTATGTTAAAAAGATTTTTCGAAGGAGATTCCTATTATCTTCCACATATTTCTTATAGTTCTTCTATATGATTCAGAATTAAGATATTTATATCTTTTTATGATTATCATTATTAGTAATTTTTTTACCCTTTTGATATTTTTATAATATATCTTTCTGATTATAAACGTTATTCTTGTTCATATTACTTTTCTTAATTTTAGATGATTGCTGAGGGGGATGCTTGAATAACCAAATACTGCTTAACTCTCTTTGAAGTCCATATATTTCAAGGGATTTTAATTACTTAATTTACATTTATTCAAGTTTTTCATACTTCTTTTTTTATATACTGTAAGATTTTGATTTTTTCACATATTTTACATCTCCATTTTTATTCTCGTACACAATTTAGATTTTCAAAGAAAAATTAATCAAAATTCTTTTGCATACAATAGTGTTTTTGTTACTAATATAATATTTTATTTGGATTTTATTCTAATAATACTATATGTATTTTGCTATGTTAATTTTTTGTAATAGGGTTTTACTAATTTTATATTTTCCCCTGTTATAATGTAAGTATTGATAATTTTGTAATTTACTACTATAAATATGTATATATATATATATATATATATATATATATATATATATATA
>BMAW01036478.1:0-12524 GCA_019974015.1 Nephila pilipes
ATTTTACGTCCGAATTGTCAACAAACAAAATAATATATCTAATATATTCACAATCAGTAAAACTTGAGATAATATTAGAAGTTGAACTGGTCGAAGTTATACATTCTGAAAAATTTTTAGGCCCAGATATGAAGGTATGGTGTTTTGTATGAATACGAGTATTATCAGTTGCTAAGTTGAAGCTAACATCGGGATAAGAGGAATCATCAAATTTCTTTTCTCATAAGTCTTAATTTCAAATTTCTTTTTTAAGTCTTATGAACTTCTTTTGAAAAAGAAGTTCATAAGACTTAACTGCGCTTGTTCATTTCTTTCGTATAATTTATACTTACTTAATCTTTAATCTGAAGATAAACTAAAAATTAACTAAGCAGTTAAATTCAAATTGGGAAATGAAAATTTAATGTGTTACAAATAGCTCGGTTATGTGTTTGGACACAACCTACAATTTTGAACAAAATACTTTTAAATTTAGTCGAAACAATTTGGTTGGGTTTTCCTGTTCGTGGGTATTATTTTGTATGAGCAAGGAGCCCCTGTGCTCATTCCCTGAATCCGCCACTGGAAATACCTTTTAATTTAAGTTTCCCTAAAATGAATGTATCGTTTACTTTAAAGAAATTTTTGGCAAAATTAACGAATAATGTTCACTAAGTTTCAAGAAAAATAATTTAAATTATTTAAGCGGTGAATTATTTTAATTAATTTTAATTTTTCAAAATTTATTATGTTTTATATTGGTTATGTAATTAAATACTTCATAATTAAGAAATTCATAAAGAATTCGAATGCATTTAAAAATTCATACTTATTCTGAAAAATAATGTGTCAGAAAAACTTGCTTTCAAATGAAAAATGTTAATGTACGCTTTTTTCTCCCTCCTTCGCTTTTTTTTTAAATGGATTATATATTCGTTCGTTAACTTCCAAATTTAATTTTATATAATTAAAAACCAAGGGCTACAAGTAAAAATCTATTTTGGTATATATAATTTAAAAATAATTCCAGATTCTTGAAAACCTATTTATGCTGACATTAAAACTACTTAACTGATTAAACGCAACATAATTCAGGTATTAAATTATTAAGAGATATTTTTATTAAATAAGACATAATGATAACCAATTTACAATTAACAGTTTGATTACAAAATTTTGTCTCTTGTTTTATAACTATTACACTTGAAAACATTTATTCAAATATAAAATTTATTAAGTTTTTCAAGGTAATCGCTGCATTGGTTATGTAATGACATAATTTTTTCTCTTTTCCCACATTTCCTTATAATGAATACACGATTATTTGTAAATTTAAAGTTTTTAAGAGAGAAAGGAATTTTAACTTTTAACACAAGCATTTATAATATTTAGTACACTTTTCCTAAGTCTCTAAATGGGAAAAGTTAATAATTAAATGTTTTTTCTCTCGTTATGCAACAAAAACTGTATCACATTATGGGATGTATATATATATATATATACATAAACAAAAAAAATTAATTATCGTGTTCAAAAATGGTAATGTTTATTGCCAAATAATCTACTTTCGGTTCTTATTTTAATACTAAAACAATCTTGCTGACTTTCTTACTTTTGAAATTTTTATATCTTTTTAATCATTTCATTGCATAACTGCACAATACATCTCAAGCTAAATATGTTTTATTAAATCATTTTACAAAAAAATGAAAAAGTTTTGCATGAAGAATTTTTCTGAATGCAACAATAATAAAAAATGATATTGTACACCTCACAGTAAATCACCATACTTCAGGGAACTGAAACTAATGTAAATTAAACATTCCTTTGCCATTTAACGTATTTCTCATCGAATATATTATATGTTATTTTGAAATCATAATCCTATCATAACATATCTGGCTGAAAGTTAATTAAAGTGCTCAGTTTCCAATTGCAACCACTCTACAGATATTCAATTTTCCATTCTACATGTATAGATAAAGTGAAGTGCATAAAACTAGTTTTGTGTTATTCTATTCTATTCAGGAAATTTATCTCACGAAAGCAATGAAAGTGTCAGAAGATTTGCTTCAATGAAATGTGTTTCCGGCTTATTCTCTAAAACTCGAACCATAATTATTTTAAGTTTCGAATGCAATTTTCTTTCAGTTGCGATAAGAATAATCACTTGTTCAGAAATGTAATGAGTTTGAAATGAATTAGGCTCAATTAGTTTAATATGTATTCGTTTCATCTTTTTCACGAAAAATTAAACGCTGTTTTATAATTCTTATTTTTAATTAAATATGGTTGAAGAATTTCTTGTATAGGTCCATTTTTAAATTTCTTGCTACATTTATTTTGCAAGAAAAATAGCAAAATATTCGTGAAGTGTTTAGAAACAGCATTGATTGAATTGAACTGACAAAATGAAGGGGGAAAATAAACATGCAAAAAAAAACATCAAATGTAACAAATTAACAAAGTTATATCAGTTAAATCTATGCTCATATCAAATCTATGCTCATCTCATTTATAATTAAGAAACAATTGTATTTTTTGGTCAACATTTTTTTTATAAAACTTGATATACATTATCCAATGAAAGTAGTTATTCTAAAAGTCTTGGGATCCACCAAAAATTTGATCGACTTATGAAATAATTTGCTTTCATTTTTTAGATTCACAAGCGCTCTATCATAATCACCATCTATGAGACACTATTAGAATCACTGCCACTAAAGTAACCGTTTTTGGAGTAACCTTATCTCAGAGTGGCTATCTTAAAGTCACTATTTCTGGCATGATTATCTCAGAATGACTGCCTCAATAGTTCCTACATCAACTATAAGAGACCCTTTAACTGTCGCTAAAAGATTTATCGTACAGATTGCAATTAATCTAGAATCATAAATTAATAACCTTTCCAACCAAACTTTTGAAAACTGATTGGAAAATGAGGATTTCTAAAATTTTTAAATATGATAGACTAATTTACATTGTCGAACGCACCTTTTATGTCTATTAAAGTAATAGCTACATGTTCTGTCGATCTTTTGTATTTGATATGCGAAACCAAATGGAAAATTGTGTCATTACAGCCAAAATTTTCTATACAACCAAACTGAAATGTTTGAAGAATATTATTTTAATGAATCCACACATAAATATAATCTGTTGACAAAAACACACTCGACAATTTTCCCTAAGGTTGGTAACAAAGGTAACAAACAAATTGGTCTGTACGATTTAGCAAATGATGGATCCTTACCAAGTTTAAGAAGTTTCAATTGAGCGTCCTTTAAATTATTTGGGAAGCAGGAAAACTGCACTCACAAATTTACAAATTTCACTTAAAATTTAGGAAAATTACAAAAATTATGTTTCCAAATTCCATAGTCGAAGAAATTAAGGCTTGGAGGCTTCCCACCACTGATATTTTTTAAGGATCAAATATACCCCTTCAGTGAAAACTATCGAAGGAGGCGTAGATTCTTCAAAATTCAAATCAAAAGTTTCATTGGACTTTGGGAAAAGAGAATGTATATTAAAAATTCATATTTCTGCCCTGCAGAGTAATCAAACGAACCAGGAATTATGACCTCAAGGACCTGAGAGTTCAAAAATTTGCCAAAAGCAACCCTGAACTTCATGCAAAGTTTTTATTATTGATGGTGTGGTGCAGAAGTGCTTCCAGGCCTCGTGTTAAGCCTCAAGAATTTATCCTTTTATATAAATATCTTTCTTTTTTTTTTGTATTGTAATTGTAAATAATCAATTATTCCAAGTGGAAATTTATTTTTCATAAAATATATCATTTCCCTTTTAAGAGCATTTATTTTATTTCTAAAAATTTTTCATCTTTGTTCCACCAGGAGAAATCTGGAGTAGCAAGAACTCGTAATTTACAAAAGGATTTTAAAGCGAACGACCGGATGGTTGAAATCAATAAAATGGCAAAATCTTTCAGCTGATCAGAATTCCGAACTAATTCAACCGTTTCATTAAGTTTGGGTAGGATTTTTTTAAATTTTTTCAGAAATTTATTGGCACCGTATTTAGTTTTTAAATAAAGTTCGGATGTATTTAATTCACAACGCAGATGTACACTCACAAACCAGTTATCGCTCAGAGATTCCATGTCTGAAACCTCTCACCCATCCGCCAAATAAAGAATGCTGTCAGAAATCAAGGAAATATCTCGGTTGTCCTTACCTAAATGAGCCACTAAAGTAGGATCCAAAACTGGTTTATAAAAGGAATTAAATTATGTTGTAAGGCGAAATCGACCTGAAAATCCTCACGGGCATCAATAAAGCTATAACCCCAGATGAGAATTGAAGTCTCCCATCGGGAGACAACTATAATTTGAAATTTTATAAACAGAAAATTCCTTTAACATAATATCAAAATCCTTATGAGGAGGAAAATACAAATTTATTAATGAAATAGAGAATTTTTTAAACTTAAATAAAACACCTCTTGTATATGATCGATTTTATTGAAGAATTTGGGGTAAATTAATTTATTAAAACAAACAGTGCGAGATTTATTTTTAGGTGATAAATACAGAATTGAACTAGATAGGGAGTTCAAAGGATTATTAAAATTAAGATAAGGATCTTGGATAAGCAAAAGGTTGGATCCCAGTTCGATGCCACAAAGGCCTGGAGAAACGCAGCCCACGAGTGATTAACATTCAGTCGAAAAATACTGATGTGGTCAGTCAGGGGTATGAAAAGAAGCAAAAGCACTGATGATCAAAATCAGTGCGTGAACAAGTGATAAAATGTTACAAACCAAAATCTGTGTACCTAAAAATAAAAGACTTTGATTCTTTTAGTATGGGGCAATTCTTGTCCCAAATACCATGCTTAGGGTCTCGGCTAGTTCCAAAACGCTGGTTATTTGTGTAACTGTTTATGCATCTCGCTGTGCAAGAAATTCTGTCATGAGACTGAGTTGATCCACATCACTGGCAAATTGGATCCTTTGCACAGTGATTTTCGGTGTCTTCAAATACACTGCATGACACTTATAAATAGATTAATTCTTACTCGTTCAAAATGAAGGTTAAATGAGACAAATTCTTTATATTGTAGTAAGATTTGGGGTCAACTATCATATTCAATTTGTACTCTCTTCGTTTGGTTTTAATTGGAAAGTTAGTATTAAAATTGGCATCGCGCTCGCGTCGGTGAACATTTCACTTTTTTGAATTAAAGCCTTTTTAAACGAGTCGGGGTTATTATATTATGCATCTACTCAAAATAATATAAATTGTAGATATCTAGTCTTAGGTCTTCTTAAATCATATTTTTTCAAGAAATCAATCTTCCTGTGTTCTGATTCCAGCAGCTGCACATCATCCTCAACGGCCATATTGGTAGCCAGGCCTCTGCAACTAATTTTATTGATTTTTGTTATTTTAAAAGACAAATTCTTTTTCATGAGATCTGAGGAAACTTTAGAGCGACGGACCTCGTAATTTTGAACCTCGGTCAAGTGACGAGGACGACACCTGAGCTGCATCTCTCTCCTAACTTCCATACCACACCAATAGGAAGACTTTGAGCCTCGGCAGATTTAACGAGCATCAACCCGGCCACACGGCAGGTCTTCAGTAGTATCAAAGCTCGAACCCACTGCTCGACGAAATCCGCCGGCTGCCAGTCCGCGACCATGACAACTTGGCTACCGCGGCCACGCTGATATGTACATATAAGGTAGACCAAATGTCTCTGACAGATTTGAGAATTTAATATAAAATCAGATAATTCGCTTACGACAGTGCGATTTGGACAAAAATGCTTCCCTTAATTAGAGATTTGCTTGTACAAGTAAAAAATAGTTTCAAATTTCACCTATAGATGATGCTGTATGGTAAAAACAGTTAAAAACAAACTCTCCATAAAAAAAAATTATTGTATTTATTTTCCAGAAGCATACCCATAGCATTTTTGCTGATACACTTCATTTATTTATACAATCCTGGCTTTACTATATCTCTATGTGTGTTTCCCTCGCGGTCGAGCCTCGCGTTTTCATTTCTGATTTACTACGTCAAAATTAATCTTTTTAAATAAAACACATAGGATCAAATAAATTTAAGATTCTGCAGCGCCACCTATCATCAAAATTTGAAACTATTTTTTTAGTTTTACAAATAAAACTTTTCAGCACATGAATCATTGTGGTCCAAACACTGTTGTAAGTCAATTAGTTGATTTTATATCAAATTTTAAAGTATATAGAGACATTTGGTCCATCCTATATAATAAATGTAAATATTTCTGCTATATACGTAAATAGTTTCATTTCTTCTAGGCAGGCTATAAGACGACAAAATGATTAATGAGTCTTCCAGACAGTTAGTAAGAAAAATAATTAGAGAGAATCTTTGATTGTAAGAGAACATACAATTTAATCGTACTTAGGATTAAATTTTTGTTCAGCATCTTCAACTGCAATACTGCTTCCGTCTCCACTTAATTCTAGAAGCTTTGGCGCTATCGATTCCATCATCCTGTCACAGATAAGAAATAGTATATGCTATGCATTAACACAACATTATCAAAAAAATGTTTGTGACAGTTCAATTCCCATGGTCTTTTGATATAATGAATTAGAATTCTTACACAAATGTTACAGATAGTTCAAGTACATAATAATTGTATTTGCTGCTTTTATGTAAAAGCATTTTTTGAAATGATAATTGTATTGTTTCAATGTATTGTTGGATTTAATAGGAGAAATAACATAAGATTGTTTTAAAACAAATTTGCAAATATATTTGAAATAAAAAATTAAAAAAAAAAAGAAATCAAACGCTTTCTTAATTTCCACGAACCATATCAATTTTCTTAAGTAAAAGAATTTATAAATTTTTAAGAACTTCGATATGCTTGCATGTGCCTAACATAAGATCGATCCTCCTAGCTTATAAATACAAGAAATTAAAAGTATTATAAAGAAATTAAATACTCAGTTACATTGACTTAGTAAGAGAAAAGGCATCGATTTTAGTATTTATACTATTAGAATGTTAGTAAGATCAATCACATTTTTAAAGAGACTTTTAATTCAAAATATTAACCAAGCAAAAAATATAAACTGAATGTGCACTTGAAAATAAAAAAAGGATATTATAAAATTTTGTAATAAATTTTATAATATTCATTTTATAATAATATTTTAACTTATTCTCTCTCTCTCTCTCTCTCTCTCTCTCTCATTTCGTAAATATCATAAAGAATCTACTACCTACAAAACTACAAATATCTAAATAAGTGCGTCGTTTCAATATTTCCTTGTCCATTCAAACAATTTTTGGAGTAAAAAAGCTTACAATTATACTACAATGTTATTTAAACAGATAATTCTTTTTCAAGAACTAACTTATGATAGTTGGGGTGGTAGTTTTATTATTTCAAAAGCAATGCTAGGTGACTGTACTTTTTGAAAGTTTTCACCTCACTGAATAATCCTCTCTCGAGTTTTCCGTAACATTTTCTTTTCAAATTTTAATGTAATTTTAGTCTTGTCGTTACTTAGTCCTCAGAAACAAAGCATAATCTGAGATTACACAACTCAATTTTATCAGCTAAAACTGAGAGAACTTTAATTACAGTGATCATCGTCATAAGAGTATCAAAAAGCTTTTCGCAACGGGAAGATGTTTCCAGAAACGAGGATGGCGAATATAATCCCAGTTAGAACATTCTTAATTAGATTTATTATTATTATTATTATTAACTGACACGAAACTGAAATGATACGTTGTCTAATAGAAATCAATAAGTCGAATAAGGGCAATAAATTTTCCAAACTACTCGAACTGTCTTTTTCGTAAAATTACGTCTGAACGAAGTGGTATTGTACGACACTATGACATGATTAATAGAATTTACGAACCAATGGTTGGATATCGTAAGCTATGATTTTCTCCGAATGAAGCGTTGCAATTTTCTAAAGTGGATTGGTTTCTACGTATAACGTATTGCACGCTCTGGATTGTGAGAGACATAGTATATAGCTCTTTTTCTCTTCCCCTCTTTAATTCATTTAGCTGTAATTTTTTCATGTGGTAATATTTTTTCGATATTGTCTGTAGTTATTTTTCTTCTCTTTCCAGTAATAATTATGTTCTCTCATATGTTCACAATTGAAATGAGTATTGAATAAAAAAATAAAATAAAAACAATATTCTTAAGAATTAAAAACAGCTGTACGAACTTGAACGTCACATTAAATTCGTATTATTATTTACGTAATAAAAACATTCCCAAAACTAATATTTGTATATTTTTATAACGTCGGAGTTCAGGACACAATCTTAATATAACTTATTCTAACTTAGCGAATAAAATCATGCATATAATACAGATTATTCTAATGTAGCGAATAACATTATATTAAAAAATTCGAGATAAAAACCAACGTTTTTAAAAACAACGTTTTTATATAGTGGCAAAGTTTATTAAGAAAAATTATTAAAATATTAGTTAAAACTGGTCGCAAATATCTAAATATTGCATTGTTAGGCAAGTAAGAACGGTTCCCGAAATTTCAGAGCTCTAGCTTGATGGGAAGTTGGTTAATTTAACGATAAAAAATTTGATGACACACTAATACACACACACACAGAAACACACACCAAGTGAAATACATAAAAACGTTAAAAGTAACTAAAATTAATTAATTCATCCGGTAAATTAAATGGTTGGAATGCAGTTTAACCCAATCACTCTTGGCGACAATAATTATTTGGCAGTATTTTGCCAAATGTGGCTAAACTGGTCCGTTTTACGGACTTAACGTTCAGCCAAACAAAAATATCGCCAAGTTTGGTGCCAATTTTTGAAATCGCGCCAGGTGGTTGGGATGAACTGCATTATTGAAGAAAATACTAGCTAAAACTTGTCGCAAATGTCTAAATATCGCATTGTTAGGCGAGTGAGAACGATTCCCAAGGTTTCAGAGTTCTAGCTTGATGGGAAGTTGGTTAAATTAACGATCGAAAATTTGATGACACACACACACACCAAGTGAAATTCAGAAAAACGTTTTAAAAAGGAAAACCCCATCTCCTTTAGCAAAAATCCAAAATTATAAGAAAACTCTTTAATTACAGAAGAAGAATATTTCGAAAATACGGATAAACTTATGATCAATAACCCGAATGGGAATCAGTATTATTTCCAATCCTCTATTTAAGTCATTCATATTTGCTGACAATAGAATAGGGATAACAAAACAAGTTATAGCTGTATGATATTGAATAATCCAGATTGAATTCGTTTCATTCAAACGGGACTAGTGGCAAAGCGACGGGGAGGGGGGATATGTAGGGGTTGTAACCCCTCCCCTTCCCTCCTTCCATAAGGATTGCTGTAAACTGAAATTTAAAAACTGAAACTTTTTCATACTGAAATTTTTTTCAGAATAAAAAAACTACTTTTTGAAATCCCGTAATCATTTAAACATTTTCACCTTCAAAATAAACAATGAAAATTGAAATTAATTTTGAGATCTGAATTGAAAGGGGAGAGCCTTCCCCCCCCCCAATGAAAAGTTGTTCGCTAGCCTCTGAACATGACTCATTTTCGTTGATTTGTTAATGGATACAAGGTAGTTAGTTATAAATTTAACCAACTAATATTGTAGGATATTACGCCAAATCTTATCATTATATACGTTTAAAAAATGTTATAAACATATGCATAAAATTCGATCGACATTAAACACGATTCATAAAAATGTTCCGTAAAATATGTCACAGTTGATAACCTTTAGAAATATATATGACGCATGCAGCGAACATTATGAAGTCTTTAGTTATAAATAAAGTGTTAGAATTGCACAAAGTAAACTATTCAGGGCTGACGTCGCAATTTTGAATCAGGCTTGTATAATGAGAAGAACATCTAACTGATTCTAATTCTACGAATTTCTTAATCACATTACTTAAAATCTAAGTAGATCTTAAATTTGCTGGAAAAAAAAATATTTCACCAAAATATAGTATCATTTTATATTTGACTGATAACTTTTCAAAAATTTTAATATTTTAACCATTAATGCACGATTCAGATGACTTATAAGTGGACGGTAACTCTTAAAATGATTGACTTTGAGCATGTAAGAGGAGGTATCGAAAAAAGTTTTAATTATTGCTAAAATACTTTATAATCACGATAGGAACTCAATTTTTATTTGTTCTCTTAAGTCCTTTATTCTACGTAATCATCATCCAGAGTTATCCATTTCTCCAGCGTTTCTTAATCTTTCGAATGTTGTCATTGTAGAAATCAGCAGATTGCATCGAAAACCTTTGTTTCACCTCTTGAATTTTCATTTGTTGTTCTCCTGTCTCCAAATCTTTTTTCTTAAATTAAGAAAAAGTCGCTTGGGTCAAGATCGCGTAAATCAGGAGGGTGTGGCAAAATTTCAATGCCACATCATTTTAATTTCTGAACTGCTAATCGAGTTGAGTGAGCAGGTGTCGGCAAGAAGACGGGCACCTTTGGTGATCATACCACACCGGGTTTTTTTATATGAGCATCACGCAATTTATTCAGCAGTGTGCAAAAATAAGCATCAGGGATGATTTGACCCTTCTCCAGATAGTCTGTTAAGATGACTCCTCGATGATTCTACAAACAGACAGCACGACCTTCCCTGAAGACTTCTGTACTTTAGTCTTCTCGGGGGAATTGGGGAGGGAGGTGAGACTCTGTGTTTGTGCTCATCTCCTTGGTCTCTGGATCATATTGATAGATCCAAGATTTATCCATAATTATCTCTCAGACAATCAAAAAAATCATCTTCGTATAGCTTCAAAAGATATTCAACATCTCTCTTGATAGGTCGTCCCTTGTCTACTTCTGAAAAGGTGTCAGTAATCGTGAAGCCCAGCGTGCTGACAAGTTTGACATGAGCAGTTCTTCGTGAATAATTTTCCACACCTGCCGTAACTAAGATCAGTCTCATTCACGATCGTCTGTGTGGCCATTTTTAAATTTTCTTTTCCACCTCACAATAATGCCATATGATAAGCTATCATTATCCTAAACAGCCATCTTTTCATAGTGTATATGTTGGACACTGTAACCTTTCAAATGAAGGAACTTTATAACACTGCGAGTACATTATCTTCTCCATACTGCGCGTTACTTCAATCTATGGCATCTTGAAACCAAACAAATCACCATCAATAGCCCTAATTTTCAATATTATGCACATAAGAATCCATTAATATAAAATAAAATTAATCCAGATATCTTAGCTATTTCATTGTAATAATTAAAACTTTACGACGCCCTTCGTATCTCATGTTGTGATAATTTTCGACGTCAAAAATACTGTCACTGATTACAAATTCGCATTATGCTATGACTGTAATATGAATGAAAAATATAAATGATTTAATTAATTTTAAAAGTAAGAAATAAAACTGCAATAATTTAAACTATGGATCAGCAAGGCTTACCCTGGGGCACCATTGCACCCATAACGCATTTCAAATGCAACTCCAATAAAACTCGATAGCTTCCATTGAAATTATCTCTTTCGCCTTTCTCATCTCTTCCAAACTGGTAGAATATTTAAATATTTCCAGCGGCTCAGTTTTAGTTTTTCCTACACTTATTTGTAGATGTTAGTGCTCTAAAATTAGTTCCCTTATCATTTGTGTAAATGTGTGTGTGTGTGGCCACAACAGAATAATATAGTAAATTAAGTTTTATCAGGTAATAAAGAATTTTATTAATATTATCTGTATTTCTGCCCTTTTGCCACAATTGTTATTTCAATGTTTTGCTTCTAATAATTATTAATAATTATAAATATAATTGCTATGAAAGTAATAAAAAAATTACTAAAAAATATTTATGCACTTAATATAAAAAGTAATTTTTTGTATCGTTTTTTTTTTTAATGAATCAATTAGAAATGGTAAAAAAGGAACGTAGTATTATAAAAATAGTGAATGGAAAAAAGAAAAAAGAAGAAGAATATATAGCTTTAACTGGTTACAAAATAAATTGTATCCTTATTGCGCCATAATAAACGATGTTAAAGTGTTTTTTAAATGTTCATTCCAGATTAGGTGCTACTCTACTCTGAAAATTCAACATTGATAAAAATTAAATAGAATTGTTATGTGTTCCAAAAATTAAACTACGTATTTTCGATAAGTTCTTAAGATTTTTGCAGCTATTTAACAACAAATTACCACTAAGCTTACGGAAAGGGAGATGAGCACCGCATATGGGACTTCTTAGGCTTGGATAACTAATCTTTCACTCTTTACTTTTTAATAACAATGAAATTGTCGTTTCCTACTTTAGAAAAAAAAAAAAATTTGAAAAGTTTCCAAAAAAAAAAAAAGTTACAGAAGAGTGCTAAACAAATAGATTAACTTTTTAGATTACTCTTTAAAGAATAATAATCAATTTTATTTATAAAGAAGAAGAAAAATCTTTTTATATGTGCGTTATGATTCATTGTAAGTTAATACAGATTCCTTCATTCTCACAAAACCATTGCTAAATTCATTATCA
>BMAW01036478.1:12534-61107 GCA_019974015.1 Nephila pilipes
ATACAGATTCCTTCATTCTCACAAAACCATTGCTAAATTCATTATCAATCCATTCGTTTTCAGCATTCTTATTAAAACAAGTTTCACAAAATCTGAAAAGAAATTAAACCCTTTGTTTAGTTCTCTAATAGAGAACTTCATTCAGTCAAAATCCAAACTGCATATGGTCGCTTTAAGTTACTGAAATTCTGTCTCCTAATGATTTTCTGCCTTTTCCAGCGCTGTTGACAATTTCGAACGAAATGTAATTGAGCCGATACAGCTACTTAGCAAGATACGACGTCGCGATGTGACACTTTTACCCTCCCCTTCATGAAGTATTAATTCCATGTACCACTTAGTTCCTCCGAACCTCACAGACAGATTAAATTTCCGCTGAGTTGTGAAGTATTATCCATTCCTACCACTCCATCATAGTGATGCTGACAAACCCCTCCAAGAGACCTGATACATAATACGTTGTTTGGAGCAGAAAATGGTTGGGTGGAAATATGTCATTAAACAATGTTTCTGATGTGCGGAATGATTATTTTTCATCTACTTTTCTATTAAAATAACAATTAGCTTTGCATCGCTGTCTTACGCCTACTCGGTCACTTCAGAATTCTTTGTTAGTGCATGCTAAGATCCTGTAGCATTCTCATAGATGTTTTTGAAAAATCGGTTGAAGATATTTGCTTGCTAAGCCTCTTGAACAAAATTTTATTAATAGTACTTAAAATCAGGATAAAACACTAAAGAAGAGTAGATTTTAATTTATTTTTATAATGTTGCAGGTGCTTTTAAGAGCCCATCGTTGCATTTATTGCTTTTAAAACAGCTATTTCAAGAGAGTTTTTTTTATCGCTTACACTTAAAATAATGTGTGTGTTTTTCAGCTCTAGTTAGTTCGTCATAGTTATAAATGAATTCTATCATTCGATACTTGGGAAATGAGTAAATTGTACGTATACTCAATTAATCGTGAAAGAAGTTTTGAACTGAAAAAAAAATTGAAAATCTCATTTTCATGAAAGTTTGCTTTAACGAAGAATAATATTTAACGCCAAAAAAATGCATTTTAAATCTAAACTAATACAATAATGAATATTATTATGTGTTGTTTTAATCTCTAAGAAATGTCTTCATAAGTTTGATTACATAAAAATAAATCACCATTTTGAGCCGTTTGACATTCTAAACATTCGGCAGTTTAGAATGAAAACAAGTGTTACATTTCATAATTTGAATAAAAAAATTTAAGCGTCTCTCTGCGTCTGTAAAATTTTTTTTATGTATATTTAATATAAAAGACAAAATATATTTTACATCGAATGTATTTCTAAAATACCCAAGAAATTTTAGCAGACTTCAATTCACTTAAAAATCAAAAACTTTCGTTGTTACATACTCATACTTCCAAACTTTCTAGATTTCACAATAATCTCTTTGATCATGAAAATTCCCTTATTAGAGCTCTATAACTTTACTCACAACAAAACTCATTCCTTTCCATATACGTCTTGCCATAACATTTCTTCCCACTCTGCCTTTTTGTTTTTAATGTTGATCTTCGAAAATTTTAGTTTTTCATAGCATGAATGTATTGTACTTATATACATACGTTTGAATTACTGTTTTACGACTTTTAAGGCTCTTTATTCCTGATATACATTGTAATTTAAGCGTTTTTCTTCGTAATTGATAAGGGCAGTGTTATTTTCTCTCTCCATATTAATTGAAACAAAAGTAAAAGCCTAGGCTGGAATTCGTTTATTTACTTGGTTGTTTGAGTGATTGCAATAATATTACGAACCTGCAGTGATGCTTCTTGTAATGTTATTTTTTTAAAGTGATGGTTTGTTTTGGTTTTATTAACGCCGCACTAGAAGCAACTCGACTCAATTGGCGATGGACCTCGTAATTTTGAAACACGGTCAAGTGACGAGGACGATACCTGAGCTGGCACATACACCCCTCCTAACTTCCACACCTCGCCAATGGGAGGACTTTGGGCCCCGAGAGAATTTACGTGCATCAGCCCCGGCTACACGGCGGGTCTTTGGGGGCTCAACAAAAACCATCTAAGTATAATACCATGACCACTAGGGGAACGCGGCCTCTTTTAAAAGTGAAAAGAGACATTTTCATTTATTGGTCAGACACCAAGAAAAGTTTAAGGAATGACCCTCGACCTTGGCGACAAATCTGATCATCCTTTTGTTGACTACCTTGGTGATTTTGGTAACAAAATGAAGGTTCTCGGAAATGTTGGAATCATGTCAAAACCTCGATAATGAGAAGTGATATGATAAAGTAAAGTTTATTGGCGCAAGAGCCAAATATGGCTATGCTGCTCCAAACAAGATTTAACTGTGGTCTAGACGAGATGAATAGAAGAAAAGACAAACTGGTTGACAAGAAAATACAGCAGGATCGCTAGGGTAACCCGGGGGCTTGTTACTCGTGTTTACCAAAGGCAATAAACCCCATGGGAATTTTAAAATTATCACAAATTTGATTAGCTTTAATTTAGTTTTTTTTAACGTCGCACTAGAAGCAACACGTGGGCTATTGCAGACGTACCTCGTAATTTTGAACCACGGTCAACTGATGAGGAGGACACCTGAGCTGGCACCTCCTCTCCTAACATCCACACCACGCCAAAGGGAGGACTTTGGGCCCCGATAGATTTAACATGCATCACCGCCGGCTACAAGGTGGGTCTTTAGCGGCCAAGGATCGAACCCGATACTGAACGAAAACCATCGGCCACGATTTCGAAGCCATGACCACTAGGCTACCGCGGCCTCGATAATGAGAAAAGAATGGATTTTCCCCGAATTTCCCCAGTGACGTCACACCTGGCAGGAACAGCTTTCAACACAGAGAAATGAGAAGTCTGAATGAATCTGCGGGAAAACAGCACAGCGAATCTGTGGAGAGTCGGGACTGCCGTAGTCAGCATTTGAAGGGAAAAAAAATAAAAAGTACGAAAATCATTGACTGTTCAGTTCTCTATTAACTGTTTCATGCTGAAACTCGCTCTAACTCTCGTCTTGGACTTAATCTCTATTGTATTCTTAACTTTCAAGTGTTTTGTTAAATATAACACACTTCAAATATAAAAATTACATATTTAGCAACACAATAGAATCTGATATACAGAAAGTTTCGGCAGCAAAAATACGAGAAAAATTGCAATTTCTTTTTTTTCCCTCTATTTTTCTTGTTTCCATTAAAACAATTTTTAAATGTGTAACAACCCTTACTTCCAAAAAAATGCCAGTTCATCACAGTTTTTAGTTACGTTGTTAATTTTACATATTTTGTTTTATTTATATCACTCCAGAGCATTTCGTGACGTATCTCATAATTCTGAACCAAAGCTATGTAACGAAAACAACACACATCCGAAAAATGGTACTGCACTGTTCTAACTTTATCACCAAAAGAACTGAGGAATTCAAGACCAAATTCAATTTTAAAATGAAGTAATTCTCTCATTTTTCCGGCCGACATGACTACAATGGAATGGCTTAAGCTGGCTCTTCAACTTGGATACCCCCAACTACCAGTAAGTGAGGATAGAGGTTAATGACGCAACATCCAAATATGGTGATGCTGCACCAGACAAGATGTAACTAGACGTTTAAAAAAAATGGAGGGGAGAAAAGATATAAATTGGCAAGTTTCCGTTTAGTTTTCATAAACGTCGGGCTAGAAGCAACACGAGGGCTATTGGCGACGGACCGCGTAATTTTGAACCTCGGTCGAGTGGCGAGGACGACACCTCCCCCCCCCTTTTAAACTGCCAAGAAGTATCGAAAACAGAGAAGGATCACTATGGCATGAGAAAGAGGACTATGGTACCTCGGGTGAGTGATGCCCATACTTACTTGAAGAAGGTAAACTCTCAAGGGGTCACCGGCATCGGCTAGAAAATATTTTCGTTTAATGCCTTCGAATAATTCCGTGAGAGCCTCTATTTGGATTGCACATAAAATGTCATTGGATCATCTAAAACAAGGATTGGGGTAGAGGAGGAAGGACAATAGGAAGAAAAAAAAACATTTCTTCATATATTTCGCTGTATCTACATTACTCAGCGAAGACAAAATTGTTTTAATGTATAGTTATTAAAATCTATGCGTTTCTGTAGTAAATTTGATTTTATTTACGTAATGTACCCTTAAAATTCTATAAAATCGAAAACATGTAGATAAAAACGAATTCATAACATATATATTTCTTAACAATTCACCACACGATCCTGAGAACTTATATGAAGAGTATAAACGAAAAGGTTTACGTCAATAGAGTTAAGATTTCTTTTTAATTAAAAAATTAGCACACACACACATTGTATCATTCTTTTTTTTTTCCAAAGTAAATCAATACGTTAACGAATGTATTTGAAAAAGTATATGTATGAAAAGGAACTCAAGTATATTTATTATACAATAAAAATTTCATATTTAAATAATTTTAAAAACAGCTTCGTGAATTTATTTCAATGCTTTTAAATAAATGAGTGAAATTTGGCTGCGCCAAATAATATGTATCTGTGATCTATATGTTTGAAAAAATGGGGGGGGGGGGAGACGGAAATTGATTGATGAGAAGGGCTGAAAATAGAAAAGGATCACACACACATATAGAAAGATGCGTCACTAATATTTACCAAGGATTATAAACTCCATGGGAAAGAAAATGATTCCTAAGGTATTTCGAGATCATGATTAACATACTTAAAGAAGGCAAGTCCTGAGGGTCTCAGGATATAAACACTGAGCTTCAACAGATTAACATGTATCAGCCTGGTTAAACATGACACGTAATATGCTACAAAATGAGCAGCGTGAAAGAGGGGGGGGGAAGAGTCAAGATATGTGTGCTTTGTAGGTGACAGAGAATATACTGAACACCGAAAATAAAGGTCCCTGCTGGTGAGGACAACACCCGAGCTGACACCCTACATTTCAAATTTCCGCACTATCCCAACATGAGTTCGAGAACAGAAAGATTTAATACACATTAGCTCCCCTACACGACAAATAATTGACAACAGGACTCGAACACACACCGAGAAGGAAACAACGCCCTCGTTGAGCTAACGACCGCCCATTCGGAAACTATTAATTGATCGTTATAAAACGTCGCACTTAGAAGTAACACAAGGGTTATTGATGATTTATTTTTGAAGCTTGGTTCAAATGACGAAAACGACACCCGAAAAGATACCTCCCTCTCTAAACTTCCCCAGCACACTCATAGGAGGACTTGAAACCTGAAGAAATTTAAAATTCATCAACCCCACTAGACGGCGGATCTTTAGAGGCATTAAGGTAAGAACTCCCGACGCCAGCCGCGACCATGACCACTCGATTGCAACGACCACACTAATTATGGCCAAGCTGTTACAAAGTAGATAAATGTTTTAAGAAAAAGAAATATTAATTTTTAAAAATTTAATCAATT
Source organism: Nephila pilipes (assembly GCA_019974015.1). Classification (NCBI taxonomy): domain Eukaryota; kingdom Metazoa; phylum Arthropoda; class Arachnida; order Araneae; family Nephilidae; genus Nephila; species Nephila pilipes. The sequence continues at coordinate 17,995 of BMAW01036478.1, forward strand.
TTTTAATAAATATGAAAAGGCAATGAGTAAGTGAGTGACTGTGAGGTTTTATGGCGCAAGAGCCAAGGTAGGCTATGCTGCGCCAAACACTTGTTAAAATCGATTAGAAAGTAATGGCATTAAAAACACAAGACTAACACAAAAAGACACACAAAAGGTAAAAGTTAAAATTCAAATGTAGTGTAAAAGGCCAATATGTCTTAAAAAAGCAAATAAGTTATGGTGGGGGTTACCCCCACCAAGTCAGATAGGTATGAAAAGGCAATACCTAATTTTGGAATTAGAGGCTGATGTTTCAATTGAGCATGCTTGTTTAAAGTGCGACCCAAACGTAAATTATGAAAATATTTAAATTCACACATTTTTATTAAAAAAATAAAAGTTTGCAATATTTTTCATATATAATCAATTCGTTGACATTTATTTTGAAATAAAAATTTAAATAAAAATAATTTTGTGCGTTTTTAAAGACTACAATTTAAAACATTGTCAAAAGCAAGCCACAGAATACGATGTATATCTCGGCATTTGCCGTAAAGATAAAATCACAGAACTAAAAAAAAAAAAAAAGGACTATCGTCTGAACACAATTTTTTTAAAAGACAGCTACTCAAAATAATAACATTGTAAAAGCGAGTTATGTCGTAGCAAATTTAATAGCGAAAAAATCAAAACATTTTATTGATGGCGAATGTATAAAAGAATGCATGGAAAGCATAACTAATTTGCCCTGAAAAAAAGTTGGATTTTTCTAAAATCAGTTTATCAAACCAAACTATTGACACAAGGATTGAGGAGTTAGGGAATTTAGTTGAAAAGTCTTTAAAAAGCAGTTGTACAAATTTTATATTTTATTCGTTAGCCATGCGCGAAAGCACTGACGCGTGCGCTTCTGATACGGAACAGTTGGCAATTTTTATATGAAGAATCAATGAACATTATAATATCAAGGAAGAAATGGTTGCTTTAGTATCGTTAAAAGACAGTACCAAATCTGTAGATCTTTACGATACATTAAAAACGACGATGAAAAGGTTTTCCTTATCCATGAAAAATTCATCAGCTATCATAACCGATGGAGCCCCTGCCATGGTTGGTAAAAATGGGAGATTCGTTAAAATGGTTAATAATGAAGCCGTCACTAACCGGCAATATGATCTTGATGGCATATCATTGTATTGTACATCAGGGCAATTTATATGGAAAAATTTTAAAAATGAAAGTGTATTAAGTGCTATTATAAAAACCATTAGCTTTATACGAGCAAAAGGACTTAATCATAGACAATTTCAAGACATTCTCAAGGTAATGGGCGCTGAATTTGCAGATGATGTTTATTATACAGAAGTAAGATGGCTCAGTAAGGGGAAATGTTCAAAAGATTTTACGATTTGAGAACTGAAAAAAAAAAAATATTTATGGAAACGAAAGGGAAACCTGTGACTGAATTTTAAGACGAAGATTAGGTTTTAGATTTAGCTTTTTAGTAAACTTAACAGAACATTTGAATGATTTAAATTTGAGACTTCAAGGAAAAAATGAATTTATTAATTATATGTTCTAAACAATAACAGAGTTTGAAAGAAAGTTGAAATTTTGGCACAATCAAATAAAAATAAAAGATTTGACACATTTCAATACTTTGGCTGCACATAAACATGCGAGTTGCACAAAATATGTTACATTAATTTCTGATTTAATTCCAGAGCTTGAAAAGTAGATTTCAGGTTTTCGAAAAAATGAAGAGTATTTCAACATATTTTCTACCCCCATTTTCTGAAGAAATAAATACATTACCTTCAAATGGAATGCATTGAACTGCAAAGTGATATTCAACTGAAAGAAAAAATTGGGAATGTTTCTTTACTGGGATTTTATAAAGATTACCTACCCCGCGATAAATATTCTAATTTTCACAATCATGTTTTATTAATGTCTTCACCTTTTGGCAGTACATATATTTGTGAACAATTATTTCCAAGAATGAAGCATACAAAAAGCAAAAATAGGACAAAGATCACTGACAAACATCTTGAAAATGCATTAAGAATTGCATCCTCGTCTATTGAACCCGATATCGATTTACTTGTTCAACAAAACCAAATTAATCCACCTCATTAATTTGAATTTTTTCCCATCTTTATGAAATCCAAACTAAATGAAACGAAACTTTTACAAATTCAAAATAAATATGTACCTACGCATATCTAATTTAAAAAAAAAATAATAACTAATAATTTTAATAAAACTACACAGAGTTAATTTTTATTTCAATTTGTTGAAAAATATTGTATGTGTATGTATTGTATGTGTTGAAAAATATTGTATGTGTGAAAAATATTGTATTTTTTTCCCCCCGCAATGTGGCCCTCAAACGGTCATAGTTTAGACACCCATGTTTTAAAGCTTAATTTTGATATTCATCTGAAATTTGCAAAATATGGATCAATTTTCCTCAAAAAAATTATCCTAAGATGCATTTACTTTAAACTCTTTTCTTTACAACTGATCTTAAGCCACTGCTCATACCCAAATGAGTAGTTTCAAGTAAAATGTATAAAAGAAAAAAAAAAAAAAAAAAAAAATCTTATTTTAAAACATATTTAAAGTAAAAATGTTTACTAAAAATTAAAGTATTTTAAAAAGTATTACAATTAACTGGTATAAAATGAAAGATAAAACTTGCTGCAGAGGCACAGTGATGCCTTATAGTCTCAAGCAATCTAAATTCCTGTTCAGCGAGACGAAATTCGAATAACAATTGTAATCATTAATGCTTTTAACTCTAAATTTGTACACAAGATAAAAGGTTTTTGTCTTGTGTGAAGACACAGAAATTTATCAGTTTTTTTTTTTTTTAAAAAATTTAAACAAATAAAAATATTTCATATTTAAATGCACACTGTTTAAAAGATTATTATATTGACATATATTCCTGTCAGAAATAAAAATCTAACATTAGTCTAAATTAATAATTAGTACGGATTTAGGAAGAAAGTGGTGAGCTTCACCTCATAAGTTAAAGCTAAAATATCTTTTTAAAAGTACAAAATCGATTCTATCAAAAATTACAATAAAAAGTTTCAAATATATATATATATATATCTGCAAAAGAAGCTTAAAGTCTGAAAATATTAATTTGCATAAAATTGGAAGCAAAAAACTTTCCAGTTAATGACAAAAAAGAGAAGCATAGCATAAAACAAAAATATGAGGGAAATGAATTATGAAACTAAAGGCAAGTATATATAAAAAACAATGAGATATTTTGTTTCTATTCCTGGTCATTATTTTACCTTTAAAGTTATAAAATTATTAATTATCAATTTTATAAAAACGATCATCAATGAAACATTTCATTATGCTTCAAGTAATGATATTATATGTAAAATTAAATATATTAGTACATAAAAAACTAGCAATATATATTCATCATAGTTTCGTCTTGATTCACAGTAATATATCTTTATAAGCCCAGCTCGCATTCGAATTGCACACCATAATGCACGCAGAGGAATTCGGCTTGTCTGAAATTTTTAAACCCAAATGGTTACAACTGAACCCTACTTGCAAGGCAAAGCTTTTCCATAAAGGGCACTGAAGAGACGAGTTCAACTAAGTATATTAACCTACATTGTTTGAGTTACAAATGATACCTACTGGAAAACAGTTTTAAAGCATACAGATGGCAGTAAGGGTAATGTAAATTTGTTGGCATAGTGAGGGAAAATGTTGCCCATCTAGTTATAGAAATATATCAAAAGCAAAAGCTAGATCATTATGATAAATAAGCCTTATAAATAATTCCATGTTTTAAAGTGTATCATATGCAAAAATGTTTTAGGTAAATATAACCATTAAATACTTCAAATTGCCTGTATTTAGATATTTTAATTTTTTATGAATTAATATTCATTAATCACTTCCTGAATTGTTTAAAAGTGACAGCTGCAACAGTTTCATATATTATAATAATATACCCAAAATAATTCTTTAAAGACTATCTTTTAAAAGCGAGCAAGCTATCCGACATTTTCAGAAGCAACTAGTGAGGATTTGGTTTGGTTTTATTAACATCGCACTAGAAGCAATACCATGGCTATTGGCAACAAACCTCGCAATTTTGAACCTCAGTCATGTGACAAGGACAACATCTGAACTGGCACTCCCTCTCTTAACTTCAACACCACACTAACAGGAGGGCTTTGGGTCCTGACAGATTATTGACAGGCATTGATGCATTCTTCAGTGGCATCAAGCCTCAAATACATGATTCAACGAAAGCCACTGGCCACGAGTCCAATGCCTTAATCACTAGACTACCGAGGCCACGCAACTAGAGGGGGAAATCAATTAAATGTATGTTAAAAACTGAATTTTATATAAACCATGTGGTATCAAATGTTAAGATTGATTTTGGTTTTTTTCACTGAGATCGTGGTTAAAACATATTCAAGTTAAATAACAAATAAAAAAAAATCAAATTTCAAAATAAAAGTTTGACGATATTCCGATGCATTCAATTTAATAAAAGAACTCAAACTGTCAAATGTATATAAAAAAATCTTCCTTTACTTCAATTAAACATAAAGCTTATCTAAAAGTTATTTAAAATTGAATAACTGGAGTTCTTATAAAAGCCTCACATTGGTACTATAGACTATAGTTAAAAAACACTTTATAAACATAAGTTACAACCAAATGACATTGGGAGCATATGAATTAGAGCTTTATTTTCCAATTCCAAATAACATTACATAAAAAAAACCTACCCATTAGACAATATACACAGGAAACACCATCTTTCAGCATGAAGAACTTTCATAAGAGAAAGCCAGTCAAATATTCAAGTTCTTCAAAAGATTAATTATTTACCGCTTCAACAAACATTTTAGGAATAATTTATAATAAAAATTATTTCCAAGTTTCCTTCATTAGTTATCCAATTTTAAAAAATGATTCCACCCCCACCCACCCCAAAAAAACAGAGTCTGAATTCCTCACATTTTATATGATTCACATTACACAAGCTTAATAACATTAGTTATGAATTATAAAAAGTTTAAATCTCAACATTGGCAACAAAAAAAAATATTACAAGTAAAAAAAATTTAATTTTCAAGTTCAATATCCTACATAAAATTAATTTTAAAGGGAAAAATTCAATAAAACATCACAAAAAAACGTTATAACTTTTATTATAAATGGATTTTACATATGTCTTCAGCTTGAACTTGTGGAAAAAAGAGCTAATAATCCTCCTGCTGCTCCAACAGATGCTACATAATTGCTTTATAAAGTTAAGGAAATTCATGTAAATCATGAAATATAAAATAATTAAATTCAAATTTTCAAAAAGTCATCATCTGTTCCAATAACAGACTTTAAAGTAAAATATCAAAATAAAGTAAATTTTTTATTCCATCAAAGAGTCAATAAAAATCAATTACATTACACAATTTGAAAATGTTATCTATCTTTGCATTTTTTTTCTCACATTTGAATATAGAGTAAGAAATAGATGCGTTTCAATTATTCAATCGAAAAGAAATTTTAAAGTTTCAAAATGGATCTGTGGGAGCTTCAAACAAAATAAAAAAAAAAATCGGTTCTTTATTATTCAAACATAAACAAAAAGGGATTATACTCAAAATACAAAACAAAATTCTTTATGGTGGTAAGATGCACTTGTAACATAATATAGAAAAACAACATTACAGGACTCAAATTGAAATATTAAGTAATACATTTAGAAAGGGGGATTGCATTCATTCACGATATGTATATAAAAATAACTGTTTTGACAAAAGAAAAAAATAATAATTCTACAATTTTGTCACACTCCATAAAATGCTATGCATTACATAACAGCACAAAAAAAATATGCTCACCCAAAAAAATTAATAAATCATAAACAAGCCATCTAACCACTAACATTACTCAATTATTTTTTTAATGTCAGTGGTATTTCTGATAATATGACATATTTCATTAATATTTAAACTGCATATCTGAATCTAATATTTCAGTATTTGTTTATCTTTATGGTATCTGAAGAAGTATCAGGTCAAGTTTTACTGTTCAATCTTATTTTAAAATATTTTAAACATTATCATGTATTTAGTAAACTAACAACTAAAATTTGTTATGTTACATACAAGATAAAAACATTTCAGAACAAAATATTCCAAGTAAAAAAAAATAAACTTTTCATAGAAAAACAGAATTTTAATTATTTCCAATATAAATATTTAAAGGGATTTTTCACATTCACAAAATAATTATTAGTGATATACCCGAAAATTTTTGAACCAAATATTAGAACATAATTTATATTTTCTAAAAAACTTTTGCTTTTGCGTGTAAGGAATTTATATACAAACATAACATTCATTTAAATTTAAAAGTACTACATATGAAAGTAGGTATATTCTTTAGTCCAACAATGTGATAAGCCCAAAACATGATATGCAAAAGAAGCAGAAAATGAATAAAATCAGGCAGATATTTTCAAAGTTAAATGTGTTGTAAAAAAATAAAAATTTACTTTTCATGATCATTAAAAACATAGCAACATTTCCCCCTGAAGCAATTATTGTAATTATCTTTTCATTTTCAAATTTAATAAGCAATTCCTTTGAATTTTTATATGTTACTTCTATTTCTGTGCATTGCACTTATCTGTTATCATACATCAGCACTTCTACCAAAGTAATTGAATAGTATCCATTCATGTAACTTAGATTATCGCTTCATACAATATACAACATTTATAAATTGAAGCAACTGAATATTGTTTTCATTGTAAAATACATGGAGCAAAAATTAGAAAACTACTTGATAAATGCTGGAATGTTTGAAAAAGATTACTGAATAAAAGGAAGATGAAAAACTCTCAATTTTTTCTCTTTAAAATCTTAAGTACACAAAACAGTGTATAAACTGGCCAATATAATATGAAGAAAAATTTGAGATTGCTTTTCCAATTTTAAATTATATTTACATAAAATATTAAACTACTTGCATATGGCAAAATATATATTAATACAAAATATTATTGATGGTTCAATCATTTTTAAAAACACATAGAAATATTAAATCAATTGGACTAAACCGAGAATAACCCATTTTTAATGATATGATGAAATATACTAAGAACAAATACTTCATGTTAAGGTATAAAATGCAATTCTTAGATCCAAAATGACTAAAGGAAATTATCTAAAAAAAAAAAAAAAAAGAAAGAAAGATATAAAAAGTATGTATTTGATTTTCAGAATATAATAAAGTTACTCACCAAATAAATAGCTAAAAAATTTTAATGCTCAGTTTTTTGAAAATATGAAGTACAGTAAAAATCATAAAATGAATGAAAAAAACTCATAATAAATAAATAGAAACAGTATTAAAAGTAAGGGGGGGGGAATAAAAGATATCTATAAAAAATTTTGGAGAATTTACATCCAGTATGGGATAAAATAAATATGAATACTTACAACATAAAATAAGAGTTAAATCTGTTTCAATAATAAGAAATTTTTACTCATAAAAAAGGATACATGATTGGTCCAAATGAGCGAAGGCAGTAAAATGACAAAATTATTATGAGCATCAAATAGAGAGCATTGTTATAAAAGATGGAGAATGTTGTCGCTTCATAATCTGCAACTTCGTTCTTTTTCCACAAGATGCTGAATTGCAAAAACATAAATATTATAAAAAGTAAACATTCAAGTTAATAGTAATTATCAGTTTTAACAAATAATGTTCAATAATTTGCATATAAGAATTGCATTATAATTGAATGTAATAAAAGTCAAGTTATTATTTTCTTCAGAATTAATTTAAAAATATAAGTAAATCATATTAATGATATTTATACCCTTTTATTGCAAATAAAATTTGAAATGTACAAATGAATGTCAAATTTAAAGAAAATATTTTCAAAATAAACTTAAATTAAAAAATCTGAATATTTTCAATTACTTCTGACAACAACAATATATAAAAAGAAATTAACGTAAACACATTAATTCCCCCCCATTATACATTAGCTCATAGACAAACTAAAAATAAAATAAAATGGCAAAAATTTACAGAAGGTAATTCTATTAAAATTATATTTTAAATATTGGAAATAAAACATTTCGGAACTTTTACTTTTACTTATTTTATATAGCAATTCTTGAACTAAATCAATAATTTGATACATAAACAAATTTTCAAAAAATTGAAAATAAAATAAATACTATATGTAAAAACGAAAAATTATATATACAAAATATATATATGCTTTATACTATTCAAAAAAAATCATTTAAGTTTTACCGTTCATCCTTTTCTTTTTTGGACATTTTTTTGTCATCAGCTAAAGTTTTCATTATATCTCGTGAAACACCTTCCTCTCGTTTAACAGCAATCCTATATGCATAAAACATTAATTGAAAATCTCTACTTAATAGTAAAAAAAATACATTTAAATTGTAAGTTTATAATCATGTGCATAGTACCAAAAAAGGAGAAGTAATCACATACTTACTAAAGGTTGTAAATGGAATTCATCTTTACAATACTAACAATGTTTTTTTTAGAATAAATTTTGCTAAACCCTTTCTTTTCAATTATGATTAAATATTTTTAAATCAATTTATGATTTACAACTGAAAACTTGTGAATAAGTATATTAAATTTAAACTTGTGAATAAGTATATTGGTTTCTTTGCTTTTCCTTTTCGGGAAAGCAAAGAAACCAATCTTAATAAAAACAAAAAAATTAAATAAAAAACCCATGTTTACATAAAGAAATAACAATACAATTAATTTATGATAAGATTCTATAAATTATAGGGATCATGAACCAAAATTAAATTTTTCAAAGTAAGGAATACAACAAAAATATTTTAAATATCTGAAAATTCAACAACAGGTTTTTTTTTCCCCCCAGTTTTTGTTTTTAATATTTTAAAAATAAAAAATAGAAAACCACTACATGATTTCCAAAAAATATCTTGTACACTAACCTATAAATCTTTAAAAAAACACTTAAATAAAATATTTATTGAGCATAAAATGAAATATTTATTGTTACTCAACACATTTTTATACAGTAATCATGTGAATAAGTATATTAAACAATAGATAAGTTATAAAAACAAAAATTATAGGAAAAAATTTAATTTTTGGCATGCTATGTTCTTGCAAAAAACATGTAAGCCACTTGGGTTTTTTTTTAAAAGAAATTGAGATAAATATTCAGGAATTTATAAATAAATCGTGTGTGTATGTGTATATATATATATATATATATATGGAAAAAAACAATTTAAAAACCCGATACCAATACACTAATATATGTTCAACAAATTAGCTAAAAAACTACTAATTACACAAAAAAAAATTATTGTATGATTATTTATATGATACCCATATATATGATACCCATAACCCAAGTGATACAATTTATATTCTCATTATAATGTCATTCTGTTTTATTAGTTAAAATTTCTTTTAACTCATATATAAATTACAAAATGACAAAAGTTCCCAATACTAAGTGAAAGTGAGTGCAGTTAAGGGACAATTAAAGTACTCATACAATAGTGATTCCATTGAACAGAAAGAGTCCCTCTACTAAAGAAAAATTAACAGAAATTGGAGAATATGATTAGTCACAAGTAAGGACTATCTCTTTTTCTGTCAGAGGGAATGTCTCTCTTACATTATTGAAATTTATTCATGCCTACAGATAACAATGTCTCAGCCACAGTTAAACCTTGCACTACTTATTTTCCTAGCAAAGGAGTTGTCTAAACTTTAGGTCAACAATGTAATCTTGTGTTCACCACATTTATCTTCATCCTTACAGGAACAACAAAAATGGAACCTTCCACCCCTTGCAAACTTCAAAATCAATAGTCACACAATCATTCAATAGAACTAAAGAAACTGACTTTTTCACTCCACTTCAATAAATTATCATCCTCCCGATTCAGACTTCTCTCTACTCTACTTTTCATTATGCAAGCACTTGTCTCAATTACTTCTTTTTTTTTTCCCTCCCATTTCAGTTTCTAAGTCCAAGAAATATGTACATGAGAAAAAAAATTGATCATACAAACTAAGGAGAAAACCATATTCTAATTTAAAAGTGTACAAATACTGAAACTGAATTTCATGACATTTCCAGGCTTCTGAACATTCTTAACTTATTCATTTTATTTTAAAATAAAAGTATCTTATTTCACATTGTCAACTAAGTTGCTTCTGTAATTTTAAGAGAAAAAATTTGTTCAGAATTTAAAGAAATTCTAATAAAATGATCACAATAACTCCCATTTTTTCCCCAATAGTACTATAGTATCCATAGAATGAGGAGAGACTTTCAAAACTGAGGACTTTGACCAGTAAATTCATGAAAAAGATTCATTGTATGACTCAATATTATGAAATAGTTTTGGAAGCAACTAATGGTACAGTTACTACTTTATATACTAACCAATTTAATAGTTATCAAAAATATAATGTATATTAAAAATAACTTTATAAAAAATATATAAAGATTGACAATTCTACAAATTACATCTGCAGAGATTGTATGAATGTTCTGAGAATACTTATGAAGCAACTAAAGCTTACTGATTGTAAATTTATAGACCATCATTAACACCTGCTACGAAATAAACCAAACATATCTCAGGTTCTAAAATTAAACTGTATTCTTGTATTGCTCATCAAAAACAAGTCATCAATCACCATTTATCACCAGGTATTGAGGTGTATACTTTGGCAAAAAGAATTTATTTCTTTAACATTTTCCCATTGTTTAAAAAGGTTTAGTTACCATTTTCAAAATTTGTCCAAAAATTACAAAAAATAAGCAATTAGAAAAAATTTCATCTGCTTACTTCTTTCCTGATTGTATTTTCATTATTATTTTGATATTTTACAAATATTTCACATTGTTATTCACCTGCAATATTAATCTTATTGTAAGAAAGAAACGTTACAGGGGTGTTGTATACCGAAGAAGGGTATCTATGGCACCTTGGCAACCATTTTGGTGACAAAAATAAATGTTCTCAAAAATGCTCTAATTTTCTCAATATCTCTATTAAAAAGGAAGCTACAGATTCTTCTGAAATTTTCCTTATGACATCACTCCTGGCTGGGACAGCTATAAATTCATAGGGGTATTGAAGCTCAAGCTGCTTTTTAAGTGCAAAGTATCACTTATGAGTTTAATCTGTTGTACAAATTAGTAAACTGATGAACTAAACGTTATTGAAAGTGCTATTACTGTTATTTTTAGTGATTTGCTATCTGTTTGTATAACTAATTTATACAAGAGCCCATTTGTTCCTGCTGTGTAGCTAATTTGTACAAATTCTGCTATCTGTGCTTTGTATTTTCCTGAATATTTGTAAGTATATATAAACAGGCTTTCTTCTTAGTCCTTCTTGTTGGACTGTTTTCACTGTACAACCACAGAATGATTTTTGTATTACATAAAATAACATTTGGAAAGATAAAAAAATAAATAAAAAACAGAGACATTTTTTATTTCAAATGTTACAAATATATTTTCAGATGTAATATTAATTTGATACAACAAAATTTTAAAGAGATATTAATTTTGAAAACAGCATGTATATGAAAATAAATGACATTATCTCCCCAAACAATACAATTGTAGTACAAATAGTTATGCATATATAAATGAGTAAATATGAAAGATGTCAATTCAAGAAGTTTATCAGCTTTTAAGCTTCATTTTTTAGAAATTATAAAATATGATTACATATATTAGCTGAAGAGCAAACAGTAAAAAACATTTAAAAGCTTAATTACATCAAGCATATTATACATTAGCTATTAAATATAAATTTTAAAAACCAAAAACTCACTTGTGCTTCAAAACAAACTTGACATTTTTATAAGCAAATGTAACCAACCAGGTGCTTACAAGTGTCATTATAGAAAACAGAATAGCTGATTGATAGGGATCCATTTGATGAATTCTCCAGAAGAGCCCTGTAAAGAAAGTTCCACAAATAGATTATTGCATTTTACTGAACAATTAATTATAAGATATCACTAACATGTTACAATGAATTTCTCTAGCACATGAAACAGTATTTAAAAATACATAAGGAAATTCTGATACTTTTCCCGTTTCACCGGTGCAAATCTCGCCAATCAGACTTTACTGGCAACAACACACAGAAAACACATATTCCGTTTGGCACAGGTTGCATCATTTTTCAAGACTTGCTTGAGTCAATGAAATGGAAAAGTACCAAAATTTTTTAATAAAAAAAGCATGGGAAAAAGTAATGTTTTTATCTTATTTCACCTTATAAAAATATAAACAAATAAATATGCTTTATATTGAAATAATAACCTTTGTAGTTTTATACCCCTCATTAATCAATCAATTCTTTTATATAGAAAAGATTTTAAACATTTTAGCTGAAAGAAACATTTCATCAGATTTTAATGAAAACTACACAATCATAATGTTTCCTTTATAAAACAACAAACATTTAAAAATAAAATAAAAGCATTAGTAAAATACTGGTATTATAACCATTTGCAACAAATGATTGATTGTCCATTAACATTGCACTCAGAAGCAACTTAACAGCTATTGGAGGTGAGCCTCGTAACATTGGAACTTCAGTTAAGTGACGAGGACAACATTCAAGCTGGAACTTCACTCTCCAAACTTCTACCCTATCCAAAAGTGAGGGCATCAAGTCTTGGCAGATTTAACCTATCAACCTTGCTATATCACAGATCTTTAGTGGTATCCAAACTTGAAATTTCGACTCATGGAAACACCATCCATGAGCTTTTGTCAAATGGTAAAATCCTAGTTTAGTGTACTGCTTAGCAAAATTTTATAAATCATATCAAAATGGCACCAAACACAGGATTTTTTCAAGCATGAAATATGCCATATTATTTCATCTGGAAACAAGATGGCATGTTGTTGGAACGACAATTCTGCAAGCTTTGCAATAAAAAAATGTAAAAAATAGATTGCAAAAAGAAACAGAAAACTACTAAAAAAGGAAGGGAAAAAATTCACTTACCTTATTCTGAAAGGCAAGAAAACATCTGACATCCATCCGCAACAAAATGTTTGGATGTTAGGCATGTTATGGAACAAAGAACATTACCAAGAAAACATCAAACAAGCATCACGATACCCAACTTATTGCTTTCAAATTCATATTTCACTTAAATCCCCAATACTCATTTATACCAACTTACAACTTTCCTATTAGAAAATTTTTTCAAAATGATCTATTTTTAATGCTTTTAATGGACGCTTGACTGCCAACCACATTGATGAAACAAACCAATTTCATTTTAACCAATTTTGTTTTCAAACGAATTTCATTTGAATTTCTAATTCACTTTTAAGCCGGTTTTAATCTTCCTTTCCATAAAACAGAAATTTTTAAAACTAACCATTTACAAAATATGCAGTGTTCAGTGATGTGTCACAATTGATGATGATACTGAAGTTTTATTGGCGCAAGAGCCAGATGTGGCCATACTGCGCAAAACAAGGTAAATCTGTGATCTAGATGTTAAAACAATGAAAAAAGATTGGTCGACAAGAAGAATCAGGTGAGAAAGTAAAGTTTAATGGTGCACGAACCAGATATGGCGATGCTGCACCAAAGATTTTACTGTGGTCTAGACGAGAAGATATTAAAGAAAAGATCCAGGCAAGCAAGAAAAGGTAATAATGAAATTTTAGAATAGAAGAGCTACTTGAAGAAAGGAAATCAGTTGGAAAGTGTCCAGTTAGCAATTTATTGCCCAGAAAAATTTTCATCGACTAGCAGCATGCTAAAATAGAATCTAATCAAATTATCTTATTATGAAGTTATATTTCGAATATTGTATCTGATGTTAGTGCAACTTTTCTTAGAAGAATAAGAGCACTTGTTAAAGAACAGTTCAAATAATCAAAATTGAGTGTAAAATTTTTGAGAATAAACAAATTAATAATTTCTTGAAACAAAGAAATTATTTTAATTAATTGATAGGAAAAACAGTGAAATGAAACTATATATTTTTGAATGCGAAGTTTTTCCCTAAAGGTTAAAGTTCAGTATTTGGTGTTCCTTGGAGATTGACGATTTTATGGGGCAATATCAATTTAAATGTGGCAATTTAGATTATAGTAACCCTGATGCATATAATTTGAAAAGAAATTTGCATGTGCCTCATGTTCTCTATTCTTTATTGTTATTCATGAAAAAATACACATGATTTAACCATTTTTTGTGAGGTCTACTTGCTATTTGTTTCTTTGGTGGATTGTTATGAAAGATTGAAGAATATCAGATAAATGTAATTTATGTTTTTTTCTTATGATTTGGAAAGAAAGGGTTAAATGATGTACAGTCATATGTTACTTATGCATTATTACAAGAAATATATAATATTATTGCTTAGTTAGTTATTTATTAAGAATTATTTATACATGAGAATTATTCATTAATAATTCGTATTTATTAATAATTTTATACTTATAATTATGAATAATTCCTATTTATAAATTATTACAATGAATACATAATTTTTGAAACATTTGTAAGCATTCTTAAGTTTTTTTTCACATTCGTTAACATTTACATTCGATTCCTTTGATCAAATCTGAAACATTTGGATTAGCTTCTCATTTGCAATGGCTTCACGATTACACTGCCTACACAACGCAAGTTTAGTGACCTTGCTTCAGAGTCATCAAATTTTTGCTGCAGTTGCCAAAGAGTACCCAATACTGAACTTTAACCATATGTTGCATTAAGAGCCTTACCATTACTCTCTAAATATATTTTTAAATGAGGCTTTTGATTGAATGACTGTTAACAACACACATAGAAGTAATAGCAGTGATTGTTTATTAATGCCACACTGAGAAGCAATAAGGGGGCTTTTTGCAACAGACCTATAATTTTGAACCTTGATCAAGTGATGAGGAAGACACCCAAGCTGGCCCCTATCCTAACTTCCACACAACACCGACAGGAGGACTTGAGACACTGCTAGATTTAATGTACATGAACCCCACTTTATAGCGGGTCTTCAGTGACATTAGGATTCGAACCCAATATTCACCAAAAGCAATGCTGGTTGTAAGTCCACAACCATGACCACCCACTTTAAAGTAACACAGAAGCTATAGGTGATAAATCTCATAGTTTGGAACCATGATCAACAAGTGAAAACAGAGATAGCCCTGTTTCTCTCATAGCCAAGTTGTCAAGGTAGCAAGCTCATGGCCTGTATTATTTCTGTTAGTCAGGGTACGAGTTCTGATGCTACCTAAAAGCAACCTTGTAGCAGAGCTATTGTAAATTAAATCTATAGAGGCTCATCATCAATAGCCCTCTTGCTGCTTCTAAGAGCATATTTAATAAGCAATCGATTTCCATACAATATGAAGAAATTGAACTCCAAAGAATTAACATATCAGACCAGACATGTGAATTTTTTGTGGGATCAAGCTGTAACTGGAACAATACATATCAAGAGCTTGCAAACATGATCACTTGGCTACTATGGCCACACTTTTATATGGAAAAGATACCAGATTAGATAAAATTCTACTAGAGATTAACTATATGCAACATAAACAATTTCCACTAATGAATATAGCTTTATTATTTTATTTTTTACTATATTAAGAGTAATATGAATAATATCTCATTCAAATTTTGAACTCATAATGCTCCAAGAAAAATACATAAACAATGAAATGTTTACTTTTATTGTTCAAAATTTATCAATTTTTAGATGACAAACATTTAATGATTCACTAATTATTTATATGCCTACTAATGTATAAACATAAATGAAATGGATGAAATTTTGAGATTACAATAGTCTAAAATCCATTAATAATAAATCTTACACAGTTCAGTATCACTGATTTATAATTTACTATTCATACCCAAATTAAAAATATTTTTAATGCTGTACACACACTTATACTATGAATGTAAAAATTTAATACCAAAAATAAAAATATGCTTAAGCAGAAACCTATAAAAAATATTCATTTCCAAAGAATCAGTGACAGTATATAATAGTATGAGACAGTATAATAAATGTTTCTGAGTTAAAATCACATTTATAACAGTTTAATTTGAAGTTAATAATTTCTCTTGAAAAGAATAAAAATCCATGCACACTCCTTATTCTCACTAAATTTTAATCAAAGTTTTCCAATATTTGGTAAGTTTCAATTTTAAAATGTTTCAGAATAGCTAGCTTCACAAAAGATAAACTTTAAGAAAATTAAACTTTTACAATGAAGACTAACTGATAATGGCATACCTTCTTAATAATCAACCATAAGTATGATCAACTAATATACATAGAAATATTACATACATTTTATTAAACACTTCGACAAATAATTTAAGAATAAAATGATATACTTCAATGAAAATTTACATCCAATATTTATAATCTTACCACGAAATAAATATTTTTAAAAAGCACGAAACAGTACATACATTATTAACTTCTGTATAACTGAAATTACAAGAAGAGGTGGTATAATAATTATTTTGTATTCAGAAAAGCAAATTACGAACACGTAAGTCGGCAAATGATTATAAACTTACAGAGTGGAATGGCTGAAACGATGAAGGCATTCCCATAAAATAAAGCAGATGATTTCGTTGAAACATTTCTACTGAAATCTTGCAAAAGTAATTCCTCCTCTTTAGTCAACTTTTTTCCAGAAGGCATTCTGTATTATTCAATAAAATAACGAATAACCAAATACACGACGATTAACACGAATCTACTCTGTGCGGTAAACGAACACGAAAGCAATATCAACGTATTTCAAGGTATTGCCATTCGTAGCTTTCTGAATAACTAATGTATTTCTTTTAAACTGAATCAATTTTTTAAACATCACATATGAAAAACTTATATTATTTCGCCATACCAATTAATAATGCTTTTATTATTGTGCCAAAATTTTAGCTATAATTTTTAAAATTATTATGGTTATTTTTTGTTTGAGGATATTTGTTTAGCCATTATCTACTGCTATTAAATTTATTATATACTTGGACATGATGGAAACGCTTTTCTTCACAGATGTTTTCCAAAAATTTAAGGGGAATGACTGGATAAATTAATAATAAAATGTGATGACCTGCATTAAGGTATTTTATAATTTTTCATTGCTTTTTCAACTATTAAATTAAAAGACTTTTTGTTTTTTATTCTAATATGAAGTTCACGTATGTCATGTATCAATATAACGAGTGTTTCTGTAGCCTGTAAGTTGGAATTGCTTTGTTTAAACGTTGATAAACAATGAAAAAAACTGGATTAAATATTGATATAAAAGAATATACTGTGCATTGAAAATTAAAAGCTGTGATATATTTCTTTTTTTATTAAATTGAAACGAATATATAATTTGTGTATAAACAAGGTTCTATATAAACAAGAAGTAATAGTTATAAATTATTCTATCATATGTCAAATGTTATAATCGGGGTTGTTTAAAATTACACAAATAATTAATTTGAGTATTTCCAATAATAATCTCCAAACATGCCGAAAAAATCACTTATATATTACTAAATAATAAGGAAAGATTGATTCCTGATTTTTCTGACTTTATGTTAGTTACTTTTTTTACAAAAAAGAAAATTCTCAAAATTTGCAACATCAAAAAATTGAATCTCTTTGGTTTTTAATTCAAATCATTAATTTTCTACAATGTCATTTATACATGTATTTATGTACAATTTAATTTAACTAAAATATATATTGATTTTCCCATTATGATCTTTTATGAAAAATTTTATTAATGTTTTTTTAAGAGCTCATTTTTTAAATTTTGCGT
The DNA here is from genome assembly GCA_019974015.1 of Nephila pilipes. Lineage (NCBI taxonomy): Eukaryota > Metazoa > Arthropoda > Arachnida > Araneae > Nephilidae > Nephila > Nephila pilipes. Next base: position 35,897 of record BMAW01036478.1, read on the forward strand.
TATCGTGTGTTTACATTTTAATTGTAAAGCTGTTATAAAACTAATAATCCTGCATGAAACCATGTATTATTCATGAAAAATGTGTGTTTGTTTCAATATGCATAGTTGCTTGGTATTATGTTTCAGAGCAAGATATGTTAAAATACTTTTATTATAAATTAACTTTTTTAAATGTTACTTGATTTCCTGTATTATTTCTTGTGGGTGCAATTTCTTTAGTGTGGTGCTAGTCAAAAGTGCAGGGGATTGAACACTACTAATCATATCAAATATTGAGATTTTCTTCTGTTAATTTTCTTTTTTGGCACCTTTTGAAAATAAACTGACTAGTTTAATAGGTAGAATTGTATGGCAATTACCAAATAAGATACTACTGTCAAATTATTTCCTGCTAACGAAAAGGAGATGGAATGATGACCATTTAAATCATCAGTGCAATATTAACTTTTATTTAGTTAAAATTAAATAGTTAAAATGATTTTGAAGGCTATATGTCATAAGACTCCAGAAAAAACACCTTATATCTAGCAGACAAACATATATTTAAGAAAGCTTATTAATCTGCCATTTTCAAAGTTTAAAAAAATGTTTTTAACTCTTCTGTTAATAAAAAAATGCTAATTCTGTTTTTGTAAGCTTTGACTTCTCTTGTAAAATTATAGCATCAACTCTTCTAACATAAACATAGCGTATTTATGTGTAATCGTACTCCTAAAATACAAAATCCTCTTTTGATATTCCTACTATCCATGCAAGCCTAGTGGTCATGATCATGAACTTGCAGCCTGTGTTACTTTCTTCAAGTCGTGGGTTTGAGCCCAGGTGTCTCTGAATATATATTTAATATCGAGATGTCCTATGTCCTCTCATTGAAATGATGCAAAAGCTTGAAGAGGTATAATCCTCATCACTTGATCAAGGCTCAAAATTACGAGGTCTGTTACCTATAGCTCTCGTGTTGCTTCTAGGTGTGATGTGAATAAACAATCAAATTTTATATTCCTAAATATTGATATAACTTAAGATTCTTCATAGACCTCCTGATCATCACCCTCCTTGGTCTATCACCACCGTTACAAGTTTTTCTAGCCACTCTATGGGCTATTGTTTTAGATGGATCACTTTTGGCATATCAGATCACTTTTTAATTTTTTATCGTTTGCTTCAATTTTAATTACATTTAGCTCTTCTATATTCAATGTAATAATTTATTGTTTGCTTTAATTTTAATTACATGTAGCTGATATAAGACTCAATTTAATAATTTATGGTTTCCTTTCATTTTAATTGTGTAAAAGTTTACTGTTGCCCATTTCTTGATATTTCGTTTACTTTAATTCTTATATTTAATTGAGTAATTTAATAATAATTTTTTAAGAATGCATCTTAGGTGGCTAAATCTGTTTCTTTACATGGAACTTTTTAATTTTTTTTTTTTTTATTTTCCATAATAAAGATTAATTATTTTTCTGGGTTTGATAACATTTAATTTCTTTATAATTTTAATGTTTTTATATTTGTAGATAAATTAACAAATAAAGTAGTTAAATGTATTTTGTTTATGTTTTGAAATTTTTATTTGCAGAGCAAATGATGGGGAGTCACAGGTGGCGGAAAATGAAGAATGTGGGCATTCTTTTAAAAACCTTTTTTTCTTAAGATCAGTAAGTGCACTTGTGATACATTTTATGTACAATTTGAATGTCCAAATTTTTTTTGTTTATTTATTATTGACATTTATATGGAACACCGAATTTAACATCTTCGAAGGATTAGTTACTTGCTTTGAACTATTGTTGTTTTTTTACCCTTTCTTTAAAAGTTCATAAGACTATATGTGTTTTTATCTTATATATTAGTCATGCTTATTTAGTCCTTAACCTAAAAAAGTAAACTAAACATTTGTTAAGGAACCAAACTCAAATTGAGAACTAAAAACTTGCAGTATGATGGATAGCACAGTCCTATGTATGGATACAACAAACAATTTTGAAGTAAAACACAAAAAAGTAAATAAAAAATTTTAAATTTAATTGGGACAATGGTTGAATTTTCCTGCTCAGTTATGCTATTTTCCAAAGTAAGTAATATTCAAAAAATTTATGATTAAAATATATGTCACATATAGAATACTAAACCATTCTGTTGACTAAGGCTATATCATTAGCAGTTGAAAAGAATTTCTAAAATATGTATTATTTTACAATATTAATTAAAAAGGAAAATGCACTAAAATGTTTAAAAATCTGTGTAGACTGTGCTATTCTTATATGAAAAGCTCAGAGTTAAGACATTTATTAATATGCTATGGTCTTATTAAAATATTTCTTCTTTTAAATATGTATCAACTCTTGTAATTTTTAACTTTTATTAAGACAATGACTCAAAGAAAATTCTAATTGGGTCTTTTTTTTTTTTTTTTTTTTTTTTTTTTCCTTTCCCTTTTGGCTGTTTTCTTCTCTTAATGTTTTAGAATCTTCATTGATCATTCTTTTGAAGCGAAAAATCAATTCACTGCCTTATATGCAAATATATAATGTTTAATCCTCTCTCTCTGTCATCATTATTGCGTATGTAATTTTATTATTGGTAATGTAAGAAATAAAGCCTTTTCTTTCACTCTAGAATTCAAACATATACCTCAAGAATGTCTATGTGGGATGACTATAAATCCCATCCTGATGATGACTACTTCTATGAAAATAGCTCTACTCCAGCTGAAGTGGACAGATGCCTATATTACGATTACAACTTTGATCTAAGTACAGCTGTCATATGTGGCATGTATTTAGCTTTTGGAGTTGTGTACACTCTTTATGGTAAGTTTAAATTTTCAAAGGAAAATAATTAATATTTACAACCCATTTCATCTACAGTTCATTTTCAATTTTTTTTTTCAGGCTATCGTTGTTTTAAGGCTGTGATGTTCCTCACTGGCTTCACATTTGGTACAATCATAGTCTATTTGATTTGCCAACAAGAAGATCTGCTACCTGCTGCTGGTAATGCTGGTGTTGCTTTAGGTGCAGGTGTACTTTTTGGCCTAATAACAATGCTTGTACAATATGTAGGCCTTTTTGTGACTGGATTTCATACTGGATTGTTCCTTGGAGTTGCAGTTTTACTCATTTCTTATGTGTGGTATATACCAAGTACCATCTGGATAGTTGTAGCCATTCTCATGGGATGTGGTCTTGCTGGTGCTGTTCTCACATTATTTTGGCAAAAAGGTAATATTTTGCTAAAACTAAGGAGTACTAATTTAGAAGGTAAACCAAAAATTATAGATTTATAAGTGTTAATATATTATTGTTTAATATTTTCTTGAATTGAGGTAAAAAAAATGCAATATGTTTATCCTTGAATTAATTTTAATGATTACATGTTGTTTCACAGAACAGTTGCATCATGTGTAATCCGTTGTTCTGTACACAAAGCTATGACCCTGCAACGATTCACTTAAAAAAACTATTAAAATGCCTTAATAACTAGCCTAAGAGAGACTTATCTTTTAGTTTAGTTGGTAAAGGCTCAGGGAAAAAGTGACTAGTCGAATTTTCATTGGTCCCACTGATCCAAGCTTCGAAACAGTTGCCAGCATCCAAGGTCAATTAACTCTCTTTCCCTCAGCAGGATCGAAAATCACTCTACTCTAAAATGATGAACCAGGATTCAAACACTAGAGGAGCAGTGTATAGCATAGAATTACTGGTTACATATGCAAAAATACTTGCCTCTGTGTGTCTAACTAAAGATAGTTGCACATAAATCACAAATAGTTATATTCTGGCTGCAGTACACATTTCGAGACCTGCCACTCAACTAGAGACACTCGATGATGCCAAATGGGAACTTTCAAGATAAAGTTCAATACAACAGTGAAAGGTTGTGTATCAATAGTGAAAGGTTGTGTATCAATAGTATAATAGCTGGAAAAGTGACCTCTGCAAATATTCAGAATGTTTCTCTTTGTATCATCTTGATGATACTGGATGAGGAGTATGCAGCAACTTCCTTCAACAACAATGCCAGAAGTTAAAACACCTTAATAACTAGCCTGAGAGAGACATTTCTTTTAGTCTAGTTGGTAAAGGGGCAGCAAAAAAGTGACCAGTCAATTTTTTTAGGACCTCACTGGTCTAGAGTTTGAAGCACCACTGGCATGACAAAATTAACTGCCTCCCCCCCAACGGGATTGGAAATTGCTCAACACCAAAGCTCAAATAAATTGTCAATTAAGTAGGCTTAAATTATTTCACAATGATAGTATAAATTTGGGAATGCATTTTTTTTTTAAATTCAGGGATATAAGGACTTGTATATGAAATAAAATAAAATTAATTTAATGGTATTTATTATAAACTAGGAATTTTCAGTAAATTGTATGGTGGAATCTGTGAAAGTGTGTAGAGTTTTGTTACCATATTTTTGCAGTTGTAAAATAATGATAGAGGTCACATGTTCTTCATTTGATATGTTAATTAAATTATCAATTTTTTTTTTCCATAAAGTATTGACACTATCCTGTGTATTTAATTATACAGATATAATTACTATACATATGTACGAATAGACAATATAACTATGCAACCATTCAGCTAAAGAATTTATATGTCATTTGACATGCACTGGTGGATAATTGCTGAAGATGGATGGCATTATCATCCAGAACAACCACAAAATGAATGGAAGCAATATGTTGAATATTAAAATAAGTAAAGGATGTTGGAAGAAGGAGTGTGTATGCAACTTTTCATTTCATGTGATACTACTGATATAGAGATTTAAAGGATTTCAGTCCAGTGAATGTTATTGTTCCAAGTAGAAGTTTGATTGGAAAGAATCTATAGATGAATTGAAATTTTCTGTATGTCTTCCCAGCATCACTTAAATAATTTTACACATGGCCAAATTGAAAAGATTGAAGATGGTTGAAAAGTAACAAATGTTTCCAGAGGATTCAATATCTCCCTGAATATTTTTTCATGAATCTGAAAAGAATTTAAAACAACTGAAATGTGTAGCAAGCAGCTTGGGGGGAAGTTTCAATAGAAGTATGACACCAGCAGGAAGTAGGTTCGTTTCCATATCAGCAAAAAGATACCTTCACTCTACAGCTCAGTAGATGTCAAATGGGTATTTTGTTACATGACAGGTGATTTCCTGAAAAATTGTAACAAGATGTTTGGGATAAGGACTATATGCCTGCAAATCTGTTGTGTGTGTGGCTTTGTCCAGACTGCAATATAGAGCATAATTGCAATGGTGTCATAAGCATTAAAATTGAACCAATGAGAATTGGCCCTGCATACTATTCTCAGATGAGAGTAGATTCAGTCTGCAATTGGATTGTAAAAACCAACTGATCTGGTGAGTAAGTGGCTTTTCATACCCATTCAGATATGTAGTGTTATGATTATGGGCTGGTATCATGACCAACACTCATACATATGCATCTAGGAGTATGAACAGTAAAGATACATTAATGAGATCCTACTGTCTCACCTTTTCCATGGTGCTGTTAGTGATAAAGTTGTTTACATGAGAAATAATGTTCCATGCCATCAATCAGTCGCTGTTCAGAAATGTCTATATAATGAGGGTATTCAATGTCTCATATTGCCAACACATTCTCCAGAATGTCGCATTTCCAACACATCTAAATTCCATTGAAAATAATAGGGATACTTTGGGTAGGGAATAATTTGTTGAAAATATCTCCAGCAAACCAGAACCACTCTCATTCATGATCGTACAAAGGAGTAAGATAAATTGTCTAGCTAAGTAATATGCAAAGCATTGCATGACTTATGGAATGTTGCGTCATACGGCACAATGGACACATTCCATGGTGGTGCTTTCTCATAGTTACCTGCTATAATTTATTTGCATACATTCATTGTTCTGTTCATAACACCAAATGAACACTTATTTTCCTTGTCCTTTTCATAATCTTCTACATTTTCCAGATTATCAAAGGTTATTTGTTCTAATATAGGAACAATGGTGCAACAATATTTTATCATCTAGGCCTCCACCTTTGTTCAATTTTTTGCTACAGTTCATTTTGTGACTTGTCTTTAGAAGTTGTCAACCTGTGTCAGTTGTAGTTTTCCCTTAAATTACTCTTGTTTTTGTTCAAAAAGGAAACATTATAGTTGGGGTGTTTTGTATTTGTAAAATGGTAATTATTCTGTTGCTGTGGTCGAGTATACTTATTTTCTATAATTTGGGTCAATCAACTATTTTATTATTTAAGCAACAATCCCATTTCAACAAGTGGCAACTAAGAGAATGTGTGTGATAGTGTAATTTGGATACTAAAAGCATTGTATTGTAAAAAAATATTGGGTACTGTTACATTATACTTTGCTAAAATTCTAATTATTTTGTTATTTTAAAACTAATCTGTATCACATTTTCTTTATATAAATCTATATACTATATTCTTTGGTGTATGAGATGTGCTGAAGAAATAAAACATAATTTTCTGGGAGGGGAGGGGAACTTTATTAAAAAGGAACAAAATAATAAGTTATTTTTAGTAGTACACTGACTGATCATCAGAAACCTGCAAAACTCATGTCATTATCATTTGACTCTTCAGTATCATCATTGCTTTCTTCTCTTTATTTTTTCTCTTATTTCATGTCTTGATCTTTTAAGAAAGTATGACTTTGAAAAAAGGGTCTTATACATTAGAACATATGGTATAGATACATTTTCAACAAGAAACATTTTGCTGTTGTGTAAATCTTTTAAAAAATATATTAAGTACTTCTTGAAGAACCTTTTTATTTATTTCAATTCCATAAAAAATAACTTTAGAATATATTTAATTGTTCTAATTAATTTATTTTTATTCATTTTTAAATATCATATGTCTAATAATTTATGAGAGAATATTGTTTTTCATTTTCTTTATCAGATTTGAATTGGTTTTTAATAAAAGAAATTATTATAAAGCTACATTTTCATACCTTTGATAAATTTATAATTTTTTACTTATATATAATGTAATTTATTATGTGTAAATTATACTTAATATTTCTTTCAGGTTTAACTATAATAGGAACTAGTATTTATGGAGGTGCCATTATTGCAGTGTGTGCAGATTATTTTATAGAGAAATATATAATGATGCATTGGGTTTGGGATAGAATAAGACTTTCTACATCTTTGCCTGTTTGTTGGTTTTCATGGCTGATCCTAGGAGTTTGGCCATTCATGATTCTCGTGGGGACACTTACTCAATGGAGGATTACTGGAATAGGTATCCATCATCAACAGTGTAAGCATATAAGTTTTACATAAATTATTGAAAATTAAATGTGACATAAAAAATATTACTTAAATTTTTACCATTGTGATGAGTATTTAAATTACGAAATATTTTGGTATTTATAATGAACTTTAATCATCATTTTTAAGGATTTTTGGTCTTTCATTTAGTTCAATTCTCAGATATTTGTTGAAACAGCTTTGAATTTATGGATTTTTTGATGAAACTGTGTGGAGAAGGTTTACTGTGATAGGTTAAAATTAACTGTTTATTGGGACTAAAAACTTAATAGAAAAATATTATTCAGAAAATTAGTATTTGTAAAGCTGTTAATAATCTACTGTCTTTTTGGAGAAAATGCTACTCAGTGAGGGAGAGAGAATTCATTTATTTGGTGCTTCATGCTAGGTTTATTTGGTGCTTCATGCTAGGTTTATTTGGTGCTTCATGCTAGGTTAAAATCCTTACAAAAGTGACTTGTAATTTTTGCTGTATGTTGATATTGCATGTTATTTAATAAAAATGTATTTTAATTTTAAAACAGAAAAGAAAAAATTAATATTTTGTATTTTTCTTACAGCAAAATAGACATTTATTGTAACAAGGCATAGATCTGTTAAACTTTAAATATTTATGAATAAAATGCAAATTTGCTTACATTCCAAAGGTTATAATGTTAAACACTTTAATGATTGCTGTTAATTTCTTTTTATTTTTAGTTGTAGCTCCCAGACGAAGAACCAGACAACTTAATTTACAAAGAATAAGACAAGAATCTCGAGCCGAACAACGCCAAAAAAAATATCGATATTTATATCAAGTTCGCACTGCACATGGAGATGTTATATCTCAAGTAAATAAAGCATTTATTTGGTATTAATTGTATTAAATATCTATTAATTGTTATCAGGATAGAAAAATTTCTAAAATATAACATTTTCAAAATTGTCATAAAAAGATCAGTGAAAATTATTGTAGAGAATTAGTTTATTATAATTAAATTATTTATAAATAATCAAAACTTTTTTCTATTAAATTTATAAAAGTGTTATCATCTATGTAGACCTGGCCAGCCCATGGGCCGTGTGTGGCCCACTTAGCCTATAGCCAGCAGAGTTGGGTCTTCTGAAAGAAACTTGTATTGTACATTAAAGTACAAAAGAACATTCCTTCACAAGTCATTCGTTTGATATCCCATTAATATGGAAATATCTCAGTACATTGATTCAACTATCATAACATTTTTTCTTCTATGTTCTTGTTCAGAAACAACGATAATGTGAACTTATTTTGAAAAGCTTGCAGCTCATTGTTGCATGAGTTGTTGATACACAATGTATTTTCCATTTTAACTTGCCAGAAAGACATCTGAAGAGCATAGGTGTGCATTACTAGACACAAGTTGGGAATTCGACTTGTGAATCATGCAAAATAGCAACATTCAGTGTGTCTGTAACAAGCCTATTATATTTGACCCAGAAGTGTATGGTTCCAGACAGCTCGGTATCTTTTGATCACTAATTTTTTTTTTTAAATTACCTTTCGTACAAATACATTTAATTCCAAAAAAAAATTATTTCCCTAAATTTAATGCAGGATTTTCTTGATTTCTTTAATCGGGGCTCGGGAAGATTAGTCGCTTCTTGCGACTCGAAAGGTGAAATTAGTAGTAGTTTTTTAACAAGAGAATTTGAATTCACATTAAAACCACTAAAAAAGGTAATAAATCGAATTAATCACATGCACATATGTAATACAGCCTGCCGGAACAAAATGCATTTCAAAAGCGGCTTGCAAAATGTTTCTGGATTGGACAGGCCTGATCTATGTACTTTGAAAAGAAAATGTTAGTAACAAAACAAAAATTGATTAAACTTTTGGTATAATACTTTAAAATTGGTTTTAAGTATATAGTATTTATGTGTATTTTTCATTTTAATAGCCCATTATTTTTTATTAATCAAATTTCTTACGCTACTCATTCATAATTTTAGTTGAAAGTAAGAAAAATAAATTTCAAATTATTTTTTGTCAAGTGTACAACAAAATATTCTATCTTAAAATTTACAATTCAGAATTTTTTTTTTTTAAATTAATTTACCTTTGGGGCAATTAAGCAGATTTCAAGTTTGTTTTAAAGCAAAGATATTTTCAGTAATATCTTTAATTTAATATTGAATTAAAAAACAGTGTAATGTAAAATAGTTGTGTCCTCTTTCACATTGTGATTTCTTTTATAAGATATAGTGCATTACTACAATTTTGCAAAATTGACTGCTACATTAAAAAGGCTGTAGGGAGGGTGGGAATTAAATACTACCTTTTTTTTTTATTTGATGTAAATATTTTGTAGGTTTTTAACTATATTTTATGTTCTCATAAAATGTATTTATTAACTCTTTTAGAGCTATGTTCAAGGCATGCAGAAAAAAGTCTGCCCACCTCCTGATGACAGCTTCACTACTCTTCATTCAGACTTAACTCATCTAACAGTTTTGAATCCTTCAGAAAGCATGGCCACATCTATAAGTCAATTACCTTAAGAGTATGATATGACATTTTGCCTGTGCATTTGTTAACTGCCAATACTTAAAAGTTCTAAGCACAGGGCACTCACAATGCATTTCCGATATCATAGTTTGCCTTGAGCCATTTCTTTTGTGATATTTTATTTTTTCCTCCCTCGATCAATGAAACCAGTATCTCTTTATGTTAAAATGATATATCTGTCATAAGTTTGTGAATGTTAATGCTGTCCAGCAAAGTTTGATATATAAGAATGCTTAGAAGAGGCTGATCTGTTGCTCTATAAATAAGCAGAAGTCACTTGTCCGGTGAGATATTGGTGCCTTGTTGTCAAATGAAAAGCTCATGTAGCATCATTTGACAGTTATTTATGGTCCTTGTGGATAAAACTATAGATATTGATCATTTATGTTATTATCAGTCATACAAAATACTGCCATTTTATGTGTTTTATAGAAAATGAATTTTATTGTCAAAACACCCAAATTTTTTCCCTTTTTTTTAATTTGATCACAAGCTTTGTCCTATTATATTCCAGTCATCACTTTGGCAAGACTATCAATCATTGTAGGATGTTTTAAAGGCAGCTGTTTTTATTACTGTGTACATGTTCTGTGCGAGATCAAGTTTTTATAATTTTACAATATATAGCACACATTCCATCGATGATGAAATGTTTTCCAATCCAACTTTTTAAAGCACAAATTAGTGCAAGAGTTCATTTGTTGAAATGTTACTTTTTTTCTGCGTGTTATGCTAATCAGTATTTATATTTATTTATTGATTAATTTGTATATTTAGTAATGGGTGCAGTGGCAATATTATTTTATATAAATATATATATATATAATAGTAAAATTTCGAATTTTTATGTATTTGTTTCTAATTGTATATATGAATGGAAAATTCTGCAAAGGTATTTTTAGTCAGTTATAGAGTTTTCATTTTCTGTAGAATTTTCTATATGCTGCTCAAGATTGTAAAAATTATAGTTTTCTTTTTTGTTCACTGCCAAATAAAAGCTCTATATAACTTGTATGTAGTATTTTGTTTTATTATGCTACTCCTAAAACAAGTATGTAAAATTTGACATTTTTAATGTCTAAAAAACATGGGATTCTTCTTACAAAATTCCATTTATAAAATGACATTCAGGTTAAAAGGGAGCAGATATTAAAGGTATATTATAATTCTCATGAAAAAATTAATTGTGACCTGTTAGATCTTTTTGTTTGTTTTTATCTACCTTTTGCAAATGAACAATTGGTGTGGTCATATGTTTCGTCTCTTGTTTGGGCGCGATGAAACCACACCAGCTTTCAGATCCAACAGGGGAAAAGTCCATGATTTAAGTTATCATTAATCGACAACAAATGAAATATTCAACCCAAACAGCCAGCCGTATTTTGAAGGGATACAACAATTCTAAAAAAATCTGTAATTCTGATGAAAGGTCTATTTGCTTCATAACTATCACAGATACGTCTCCATTATGGTGTTCGCTAATAGCAAATTTATCCAAAACATAAATCAAAACAAGTAATAATATAATTTCGACTCAAGAATCTGTATTTTCATCATATTCATTACGCTCAAGGAAAGAATCGCTTAATATGATAGTTTCCGTTCCAGCATTATAATTTGATTCAATATCAGTATCAGATGGTTGACTTTTCCAACATGTTTTCGTTTTTAATCATTCTGTTACGTCGCTGTATTCTAAATAAGTTAACTAACCATTTTATACCAGTAAAATACTACTTCCTAAGGAAAATATAGTGTAATCTATGTATGCAACACAAGACGCATGAAAAAAGTTTTAAAATGGTTGTTAGATTTATGGGATATAAAACATCAAAAGCTATTGTTTCCAATGTTTCAGAATCACGCAAAAACCAACATAAACATTTAAAATCTGTAAAAAAAAATAATTGCAATTAGCGTTATTCTTGCCCATTCTTCAATTGTAAGAAAATTCTAAAAATTAAATACAGATACTAATATATGTAAAGCATTAAATGAGATGACACGTCACGAAAGAGGTTTCTTTACATTTGTAGGCTCTTCAAATGGTCAACAATTTGCGTAGTGCTCTAAGGAAGAATGAACAATTCCAACACTTCTGGTGTTTTTTTTTTTTTTTTTTTTTTAATAAAAAAAAGTGTGACACATCGTTGGAAAGATAAAAATAATTAAGCTATTTAATGATATTCAAAATAAACTCGAATTTTCGATCGAATTTCACTCTTACCCAGTCTCTTTAAATTTTAAAACATAATTATATCTTCATTTTCAAACTCTTTTATGCTTTGTTAACGTACCATTATTTTGGTCGTATGCAAGATAAAGTCAAAAAAATATTTTGCTGCATTTGCTTTCATTATAATTCGGGTGACAGAAATCATAAGCAGTGTCAGTTTAAAATATTTACTTTTTCGAATTACACACACACCTGTGCTGTGTAACATAATCTTCTAAAAGTGTTTCCAATTAGCATTGTAATTCAAAGACAAATAACTTTTTATTTGTCTCTCATGTTGAAAAGATTACTTTAATCACTTATATAATCAATATCGAAAGCAGTTTGCTTAAAATTTTGAAAATTTAACCAAATATTTGCTTGCTAACAGGTCAATTGAAAAGTCCCCGGTCTACCATAGTAAAACACATTTTTTTGGAAAAATTAGTTTTTTTTTTTTATTCAACATAATTCCCTTCAAGAGTGATACACTGATTATAGCGACCCTCCAACTTTTCGATACCATTTTTGTAGTACGATTTGTCCTTTGTTTCAAAATAGGCCTCAGTTTCGGCGATCATCTCTTCATTCGACGAAAATTTCTTCCCAGCGAGCATTCTTTTGAGATCTGAGAACAGGAAATAGTCGCTGGGGTCCAGATCTGGAGAATCCGGTGGATGAGGAAGCAATTCGAAGCCCAATTCATGGATTTTTGCCATCGTTTTCACTGACTTGTGACACGGTGCATTGTCTTGGTGAAGCAGCATTTTCTTTTTCTTCAAATGCGGCCGTTTTTCGGCGATTTCGTCCTTCAAACGGTCCGATAACGATCCGTAATAGTTGCTGTTGATGGTCCTTCCTTTTTCAATGAAAATTATTCTATGTGCATCCCAAAATACAGACGCCATAACCTTGCCAGCCGACTGTTGCTTTTTCCCACGCTTTGGAGCGGGTTCATCGTGTGCAGTCCACTCGGATGACTGTCGATTGGACTTCGGAATGAAATGATGGAGCCATGATTCATTCATTGTTACATATCGACGCAAAAACTCGGGTTTATTACGCTTGATCATCTTCAAACACTGCTCCGAATCATCAACTCGTCGTTGTTTTTGGTCAAAAGTGACCCACTTTGCACAGAGCTTTCTCATACCCAAATATTCGTGAATGATATGATGTACACGTTCAGTTGATATCTTTAGAGTGTCTGCTATTTTATTCAATTTCAATTTACGGTCATTCAAAATCATTTTGTGGATTTTTTTTAATGTTTTCGTCGGTAACAACCTCTTTTGGGCGTCCACTACGTTCACCGTCTTCGGTGCTCATTTCACCACGTCTAAACTTAGCATACCAATCCTTGATGGTTGATTTTCCTGGAGCAGTGTCCGGAAACTCGGCATCAAGCCAAGTTTTTGCTTCAACTGTATTTTTCCCCTTCAAAAAGCAATATTTTATCAACATGCGAAATTCCTTTTTATCCATTTTTTTCACAATAACAAAAGTTGCTTCACTCAAAATGCTATGATTCACAAACTAATGATCCGACAGCTGTCAAATTTATACACGCATCTTTTGAGGGTTAGGACTAACTAAAACACATTTGGATTTAATTCTAGTAGCGCCATCTATGTGTCAGACCGGGGACTTTCCAATTGACCTGTTACAGATTATTTAACTTTATAGTGCATTCATAAATTACTTGTAAAAAATTATTTTAATAACAAAAATTAGTCTCGAAATTACAATAAAACAATGTTACTATGATAATTTTACTTTAAGGTTGTTAGTAAATGAACAACTCTGTCAAATATTTAATTGCTTCAAAAATTAAAGCTTTCAATCATATAAAAAATGTTTTCTTTTAGTTTTTTTTTTCATAATATATTTATATTTTTCTCACTTTATTATTTACAATAATAAATGTGTAATAACAAGCACATATTTTTTTCTATTTTAAGAGGGTTTTTATTATATAAGATTGAACTTCAAATCCTCGCACAAATTTTATTTGTTGCGTGCCATTTCAAACTGGTCGTTTAAAAAATATTTAATGAAATCTCTTATCTCTAATTATGCTGCTAAAATTTCTCTCTCTCTCTCCTTATATATATATATATCACAAGATAATTTTCAGTAAAATACTAATAGAATTCACAATAATGCAAACTGTAAAAACTATATATACTAGAGTTACATTTCTCTTTTAAATCAAATGAATTTAAGGAGAGAAAAAATATTTAATTTAAAAAATAAAACTATTGAAGTTCCTTTAAATAAAATAGGATGATGCAAAATCTTCCTTTAAATATGTTTAAACATTTTGATACCAATGCAAAATTTCGAAGAACAACAATTAAGCTTACAATAATTATTTGAATATACAGTGACATCATATAATAAAATGTAATTAACCACAATACTAAGCAAACTTCTATGACTTTAATTCTATATACTTTATGAAGCACGTAAAAAATTAATTTACAATCTGTAAAAAATGTTTTATCTATTAATGCATTATAAATTTAATTTTTTTTTATCATTTAATTGATATTAATTCAAATCCAGTTTTCATAACAGAATAAAAATTCTGCTTACGAAAAACTTTTATAGACAATGAAATATGTTTTTGAAATTTCACTAAGAGTATAGATCAGCGGCTCTTGGAAAGGTTGAGAACCACTCAAAGTTTCCTAGAGTCACTTCATGGAAAGGTTGCCAAATCATGGAAACGTTGAGAACCACTTTGGCACATATATTTAAGCTAGACGTGGAATAATAAAAGAAAGATTGATTGGTTTTATTAACGTCGCTCTAGAAGCAACACGCGGGCTATTGGCGAAGTTTGGTCAAGTTACGAGGATGACACCTGAGCTGGCATCTCCCTCTCTTAACTTCCACACCAACGGGAGGACTTTGAACCTTAACAGATTTAACGTGCATCAGCCGCTGCTACACAACTGTCTTTAGTGGCATCAAGGCTCGAATCTAGAACTCGATGAAAACCTCGCGTGACTATGACCACTAGGCTTCCGGCCACATAAAAGAAAGAGGTACAATAGAAATAAAATGAAGTAATAAGGTTCCTATCAGTGACGTAGCAAGGGAGGAGGGACATCTATCACCAGGCGCAGTATCTAAGGAAGCCAAATTAATGGTACGAACTTTTAGAACGAAATATTTTCCATTCTTAAATGCAATAAAAAGTAAATAAAAACATTTATATACTCAGTCCATTATTTTTGCAGTTTAAGGACATCTTTCTCCTATAATTTTTGTCTCTTTCCGATTTTGAAACTCATGTCTTGTCCTACTTGAGATCATCCACGGGACAGAAAATAATGCCAGTCTTGGCTTTGCTGAGTAAGGAGCGGAGGCTATCTACAGCATGCATTTTGATGAGCTAATCGATCCATTTACAACCGCAAAGGCTGGGTAAATCTCTCTTCGAAATTAATATCTACATTTAAGGCATCCTATAGATCAAAATTTTTTACTTCACTCTTTACTAACTTCGTTTTCAGATTATATTATTATTAAAAAATGGAATGCTTTCAATTTTTACACTGTGATTTTTGAATATTATCTTAGCAAAATTATATTTTCGATTTATTATTTTACTTCATTCATGTGAGTTTATAAAATTAGTAAAACCTTGAAAATATATAAGTATAAAAGTGCTTTAAAAATTAAAATAAAAGCAAGAAAAGTTACATTTTAATTTATGAAATTTTAAAACAAGTAATTATTCAATTTTGGTAATTTTTTTTTTTTTTTTTGATGTTGTACTCTGAAAAGCTTGCTGATGACAGGTCTTTGTAATTTTGAATCTTGGTCACAAGACGAGGTCAACACCTGAGCTGGCACCTACCCCTCCAAACTTTTATACCATGCCATGGGAGGATTTAGGACTTTGACAGGTTTCACGTGCATCAGCCCCACTAAAATGTAGCTCTTTAGAGGTATCAGGACTCAAACCCACGACTTGACAAAAATAATGAAGGCAACGAGTCAGCGACCATGACCACTATGCTGCTGCAGCCCCATTAGCTGTTTGGTATTTCAATGAAATTATTAGCAAAAATCCTACCCCTATGTCAAAAAGATAAGCCAAACAATAAATTTAAAAAAAATGAATCCTTTATGTTTTCCTAATTTCTTTCAGTGGTGATAGTAGAGTTCGTTTAATTCATTATAGGCTCACCAGCATTCAGGATGAATAGATGATTCTTTATGAACACATTTCTTTGCATGACAAATGTTCCAATGTCTCCTTATTTCTACAACTCTTGAACAATGCAAATAAACTGTCTTACTTTATGGCCTCAATATTTTCTAAGCTCAAATAATCATCATTGGACTAACTTCAATTTTTTGCAATTGTTAAAAATCAAACATTTTCAAACCATAAACATAGATCTTTTGATTTATACGAAGATTCTGCATAATGGAAAGAATTTTTAAAAGTGCTTTGACGAAACTTGCAATGCTTCAAGTGGATTGAGTTAATATATTTAATTGTTTCCTTCCTTCTCTTCATCTTCGGGGAATATTCACATAAATTTTCAGTAACTAACATTGCTCCCATGTAATCGAATAATAAAAGCTTAGTTATGAAATTGTTTTACAATACATAATTATTTATATTTTTCTTTTCAATAAATATCTTTCACAGGCATGATGTGGAGAAATAAGACTTCTGTTAAATTTAGTATTTACGAGTATATAAGGTTATGTCTATTTAAAAAAAACTAAATCCACAATCAGCACTCGTTTTTATTCAAAATTTTACTGCTAAATTAAATTCGTCATCAATTTGTTAAATGCATAAGTCAAGTATTCGCTTGACTTATGCATTTACAAAGAAATTTTCTTTAAATTTGTTTGACATAAAGGAAATTTATAATTTTCAGTACAATGGTTTGGAGGGAAATAAGTAAATGTATTAAAGGGGAGAAGGAGGCTAAAATTAAATGTCACAATGCAGCTCCGCCTCTAGTATAATCCCTGCTCTTCTCAAAGGGCCACAGTAGCCTAGTGGTCATAGTTTCGGATTCGTGGCCGGCGATTTTCGTCCAGTCACGGGTTCAATCTTTGGCCCCCAAAGTCCTCCCGTGGGCGTGGTGTGGATGTTAGGAGAGGGGGTGCTAGCTCAGGTGTCATCCTCGTCACTTGACCGGGTTTCAAAATTATGAGGTCCGTCGCCAATAGCCCTTGTGTTGCTTGTAATGCGACGTTAATAAAAACTAAACTGCTCTTCTCAAAGAATTTACAAACAATAACCAAAATTGAATATTCATGTATTTGATGATGCTTTATTTGAGCAGAAGCTTCTATGGTTAGTTTTTTCTTAAGTCCTGTTTTCAGCCAGAATTCTAAATCATTCATTGTAGAGTGGATAAAGATAAAGACAGTGGCAAATACACCAAAGCCCAAAAAACAAATAGATGGAACAATAGCAACTTTTTTTAAGTTTCAAAACAGCAGGCATAAATACACAAATCCTTTTGATCCATTGTAAATACAAACAGTTCTTTGCTTACATTCTTTATTCATTCTGTTTTTTCTTCTGTATCCAAAAGATTAATATTGATCAATACATCAGTTAAAACTTATAATAAAGAATGTGTACGATGCTTTCCTGTACCTTAATAATTTTTTGAATATCCTGGAAGAAAGTGATCTCAATGAAAAATATTTATCTCATACAAAGCTTCCTCAGAGATTAGCACAATTCACACAACCATAAATTCATTAAAGAAACACCAAAAGCTAATTAATAAAGTATTATTTATTTCTATGTTAATATACCAGAATCATTTCAGAAATCAATTAAGAACAAAAGTTCAAGACTGCCTGCATATTTAGAAATTGAAATGAATACATAAAAACCATATTACACAGGCATATATTTATTTTTGAGATTGCAGAACAGAATATTAAATTTAGACACAAAAAGTTATTAAAATCTTTTGAAAAAGAAATTATTTATTTCCCCAGATAAAAGATATCAGAAACAGTCTAAAGGTTCCTCCTTTTCTTTCTCTTTCCTTTATCTTACAATGTTTGTAATCTGCACATTACTTCATGATATTAAAATAGTTTTTGTCTGCATTATATAAAAATGTTTAAGAATTTCAAAGGAAAAAAAAAAGTTTATTGAAAAATGACAAATGTTTATGTGTATTGACAAAAAAAATACAACTTAATCTCTTCGCAGATCAATCGACATGTCTTTGATGCCATCTTTAGTAATGATATTTATCACAACACTATCACCAGTGTATATATCTCTTTCAGCTGCAGATATAAATACATCCTGCACTAAAATAACAGCTTTTTCTAAGCTTAGAGGTGGTGGTTTTGGTCCTTCCATGTTCTTGAAAGCAGCCTATTGAAAGAAAAATACATACATACATACATATATTGAATGTTCTTATGATAAGAAGTATAAAATAGGAGAATAAAACAGTAGTATAATGGCCTAAAATAATTTTATTGTAGCTTATATCCTGAAATGTATTTCATTTACAAAAATTACCTTTACACATTAACAAAACTAGATATATCATATTCAAATGCCTAAATTAATATTAAATGAACTTCAAGTAGCAGCATTTATATGATTTTGCAAGTTTTACAGTTAAATTCATAAATACTATCACTCTTGTTTACAAGTTAAATTTACTCAATATTCCTTATCTGATTTCTACAATACATTCTTTAAAGCATGAAACTATACTTTTCCCTCACATTTCAAAATATTTTTATCACTAAGCTTATAATCTGACCTAAATTCTTAGAAAGCATTTTTTAAAAATAACATGAGTTTATTATCAAAAAAATACATACAGTTAAAATATATAACATCAATCTGGCAGTTTTTTAGATTAAAATAATCTTTTAAGACATTTTATTGCGAAAGTTAATGGAACAAAATTAAATATTTGAATTAATATTTTCTGATGGCCAGATCAAAAATTCATTAGATAATTATAAAACCAAAAACTAGATAATAATATTAAATTTATCACCAAAGCTTATTCATGTGATTCTTTTGTATTGCAAAATTTAAAATTCATTAGCTTAAAATTATAACATTTTTCTTTTTAAGAAATTAACTTTTTAATTTTTGAATCCTATTGATCTATTACAGTTCAAAAAAACAAAAAAAAATTAAGTCATCATTTTTAAAACAATATTTTTATAGGTATTTTTAAAATTTAATTTTATTGAGAAACATATTAATAAATGCTTATATTTTCCAGATGCCAATTTTTATTTTAAAAAATATTTTCAATCTTGTTGAGACTTTTTTAAATAAAAAAATAGCCAGATAATTTTTAATTTCTCATATTTTCTCTTGTCAATGGTTGCTATTATAGACAAGAGAATTTTAATCATAAAAAATATTCTACAACAACAAGCAGAATACAGAATAATAATTTTATAAATATTAACAGAGAGAAATATATAAAAAAATACTTTGTATGTTTTTAAGTAAAGATCGTCTATTTTTTAAATGTTTTTTTACTATATTTAATTCAATTTCATAATACCTGCAATTTAATAGCATTAATTTTAATTTTTATTAACTACAATTTGTCATTTATTATAAATTCATGTTAATTTAAAAATCACATCTATTTAACATTAATAATTACAATTACACACACACACACATATATATATAACACATCAATCAATAACTCCCGAGACTAACCCAGAGATGGCGCTCGTAGTAAGCCAGTAACCAGGTCTTTCTAGAGTACTAACCTTTGCTTGAAACGTGTCAAAGTTTTAAGTCGATCAGACCAGAAACAGCTGAGTTATCGAGGTTGGAGTAAAGTCGTTTTGTAGTTTGTTTAAAAAATGGAAAAAACCGAGTTTCGTGTTCTGATAAAACATTGTTTTTTAATGGGTAAAAACACCGTGCAAGCGAAACAATGGATTGAAAAATGTTACCCGGACTCTTGTCCATCAAAAGCAATGATTTGTCGGTGGTTTGCCGAGTTTAAACGTGGTCGTACCGACACAAATGACGCGGAACGCTCGGGTAGACCTGTGGAAGCCGTTACACCGGAAAATGTGAGTGAAGTGACAAAAATTATAATGAAAGATCGTAAAGTGAAGCTCCGTGAGATTGCTGAGATGACACAGATATCATATGGAAGTGTATTTACTGAAAAAGGTTTTTTGAAGTGAAGTGAAAAAGGTTTTTTCCAAGTGGGTGCCGCGATTGCTTTCGATGGAACAAAAACAGCAACGAGTCGATGATTCAGAAAGCTGTTTATCGCTATTTACTCACAACAAAAAAGATTTCTTGCGGGGGAAAAAAAAAAGAGAAAAAAAATTGGGGGGGGGGGGGGATTTGGAAAAGCGTTGGAACGATTGTATCACCCTAAAAGGTGATTAACAAAAGGTGTTATGTTGATGAATAAAAAAAAATGTTGTTTTCAATGTTAGTCTCGGGAGTTATTGATTGATGTGTTATATATGTATATGCATGTCCTGCAAAATCAAATACAGTTTTGATCAATGAATGCAATTTTTATATTTCATATCTTTATAAATAAATTTAAATAGCCTCTCAAAACATTGTCTCCACAATTATAGTTATATTTTTTCTGAAAAAAAAAAAAAAATACAACTTGAAGTTTTGAAGATCAGAGTATCATAACAATATCGATTAAAATAATCAAATAATTAAACAAACCTGATTATCCAACAATGGTTGTAGCAGACTACTTGAAGAACCAGCAGCTATGTATTTCTGCATTCCTTTACTGCCAATTGAATCATAATTATAAACGCGCCCAACACCTGTAAATAAATGCTTACTTTATTTGGCAATGCAAAAAGAAAAACCCATTAATTTCAGCTTTCAAACATTCAATTCATTTAAATTTCTTAAGAAGAAATATACACATTATTTTTATTCATAATTTTTTATTATTAATGAAATACGATAATAATACAAATGATGTCACAAGTATCATTTCTAGTATCCTGTTCTAATTTTTCCATTCTCAGCATCCTTACATTCATATAAAAATAGCAGGAATAAGATTATATTTCTATCTTATATTTATTATATATTTAATAGAATATTTTACAATTTCACTAGGATACATTAAACCTCATATTTAATTCGCTAAGTGTTTCGGATAATACAAAATGTGGCTAAATCTAATATTAGGATTCAAAGAATTTTATGAAAATAGGATTTTTTTTTTTTGGAGATATGAGAAAAAATATATAAATTATCAGAACTCCACATACATAAACCTTTAATCTACAACAGGAAATGTAGCTAAAAGATAAAGAAATCAGTTAAATAATTGACCCTTAGATTGGCATACCTCATTATGAATTTTTGCAATAAAATCAAAATAATGAGTATTCTTACTTACAACTTAATTTGAATGTTCCCTTCATTTTTAAAAATGTACTTTAAAAAAGTTCTATCTGAAAACTTCATTTATTATCTCATATTTTCTTGCATATGTTTTCATATAATTTCAGTCCGACAGAAAGATTTTTTTTTCTACAACAGTTTTCTATAAATGTACATTTTCTTATGATCTTAAAGTACTGTTATTAATTTTACAAAATTTTCAATTTAAAAATAGGGACATATTTTTAGAATTTTAAGGTAATTGATATTAATACCAAGTAAAGCGTAATTTAGTAAAAAAAAAATTAACCAATCATCAAAACCCTTAAAATAAAAATCAATATAAAATGTCCGATAAATGAAGACCATCATACCATCTTCATCCAAGCCAGCAACAACATTGGAGGCATAGTATGGGAAAAATCTTTTGTAATATAGCAGCGTAGACAAGAGTTGAGAAACTGCAGGTGTACTCATTTCTTTATTATGCTCATGTAGATACATCTGCAAATTTTCAAAAAGAATTTGATGTTGAAAGTGACTAAAAAGTTTTACAACATAATCAATTATTTAAAACTCTTGAATGTATTAAGCTAATTTTACTTCCTAAAAAATAAAAAAAAAAAATTAAGCATTTAATTAAATTTAAGTATAGTTAATCTTTTTAAATGTCACTTAAAAATGTTACTAAGCCCCCCCCCCTAAAATCCAATACTCAGTTTTGTAAGATAGTAAAAACTTAATTTCATTTATTAATAAATTTAAATTATTATTATCATTTTAAAGTATTTTGTGCTTACAAGAGGCAAAATATTTCATTTGAGTTGCATTGCTATGACACATTAGAAGTTTGATAACTCAGAAGTCTTAGAGATTTTAAAGGTAAAATTTTTAAATAACATAAGAATTTGAAATGGTATCACATATTTATATAAATAACATAAGAATTTGAAATGGTATCACATATTTATATAAATAACATAAAAAATTTGCAGACACTATAAAAAAATTCATAACACCTCTAAAATGAGTCAAATTGCTATTGGAATTTAGGTTGCATCTATAATAAAATTGATTTCTATAATAAAATATTAGAATAAAAGATCATTTAATCAGAGTTAATATCAGATACGGAAAAAAACCAAAAGTTACAGTTTCACAGAAGTTCATCAATTTATTTTTAGAACACATTTTTTAAATTAAAAATATGACATCCTGCTTACAAACTTTGGTAAATATGCTTAAATCATTCTGAAATTAATAATTAACACATGGATAAATTTAAAAAAAGGCATGCAAGACTCAAGTTAAGATCCAAAGAATAGTCTGGCTGGACAGAATATTTTGCAAAACCTATCTAAAATTAATACTGGTTTTCTGCTGTAATGTTACTCATAAAAGCAGATAACATTATTGCAATTATTTTAAATCAGTTTTCCTTTGTTGTATACACTTATCTTATTATCTGTTATAAATGTACACAAAATTTCATGACATAATTAAATAATATGCATAAAAATGTTTCACCTTCATCTTTGCTTCAAGAATTCTAGTCAAAGTTAGTACATCACACCAACAACCTGCAGAGCCCAGAACAGTTTTATTGGATCTATAATTAAAAAAAAAAAACATATTGAGGGGGGGAGGGGATAGAAATCAACTCGCATTAGTATAATATCAAAAGGCAATATCTTTTTCAGAAATATTAAATAAAATCCCAAATACCAGGACACACACACACATTGAATGTATGAGTATATATATGCATAGATATATATACATACATATTTAAATATGTGTGTGTATATATATATATAAATGTACACACAAAACTAGTTTAGTTTTTATACAATAAAAAAAAAGTTAAAATAATTTGAATTTCTCACAGATTTTATATGTTTTTTCTATGATATTTAAAACTTTTGTTAGCACCCAACCAAAGCGAGTGCAAACAAAATATTACTTTAAATCAGAAAAAATTCACTTATCACTTACAACACACAAGATTATATATAAAATTTTTTTAAAAAAGCCAATACAGTGCTTTAAAATAACAATGCAAATGCACAAAAATCTGTGGAAGTGAACATGTTATACAAAATATTTCATTTTTTTTTTTCATTGTCTTTTTTATACATAAAATATAAGAATTTTTAAATGTAGGAAATTTAAATTGCTTCAATGGAGAAAACACAAATTCAGATTACTTATTAACCTCATGTAAGAAGTAACACAATGGTGATAGACACATAATTTGGAATCAAGAGTCAAATGATGTGGTTGAAACTTGATTCTCCTAATATCCACACTACATGATTATGAGGACTCTGAATCCTATTAGGTTCAGAGAGTTACAGTTCCACTACATGATAGTTTTTGGAAGGACTGAATCAGAAACTGTTATCAGTTGGTTAGAAGTCAACTATACTAGTCAGGCTGTGCAGTTTCCCAAATTCAGACAATGTAATTTTAATTCAAACAAAATGGGCCATAATACAACATAAAACCTTACAAATATATATATACTGATTATTCTCAATTCCTTAAAAACAAATTTATTTTCTTTGTAAAAATTATATTAGTATAATTTATATATATATGTGTGTGTGTATTTATAAATATATATATAACTAAAAACCAATTAATATCACTACAATTTTATAAGATTTAAAATTTTTATCATAATTTCAGTCATTATAAATTTCTGAATTATATAATTAGTAGGCAAATTTTACCTACCTCACTAAACTTATTTCTATACTTTAATTTTTTTATTAAAAGAGAAAAGATAAATAGATTCGAATACACTAAATTCGATATAAGAATATAAATTTTAGATGATTAAAAATTATATTTCATATCCAAAAATATAAATATTTATTTGCTTCAATAATATATGTATAAATATAAAAATTTAAGATTACAAAATATTATTTATAACAAAACTCTTATGACAGTATAGTAAATAATGCAAGAATACATTATTAATCACTAATAGCTTATTTGCTAGAGACAAAATCTTTACTATTCTCATTTCTTAAAATATAGATTCATTATTACAAGAGACATAGTTTTTCAATTGCATATTTAAAATGCAACAGTTAAAAGTAAATCCAATATTAGATATTTAAACATATTTCATCATTTATAATTTTAAATGTCATGAGAGAAAGAAAATTGTTTTTAAAATAATATCATTGAACAAAATCTTTACAATCTGAATAATTTAGGTTGGTTTCGAGAATAAATGCTATATCCAGTAGACAATCTCGTATCTGATGCAATTATGGCATAATCATCTCCTGCAATTGCTACAATGCTCCTAAAAATGAAAGAAAATACAAAAATGATAACCAGCACTAAATAATGATCTTTTATATTTTTTTTTTAAAAACAAAATACATTTTGTACGTAAGATAAACGGTGGTTAATAAATTTAAAATATATCAATCACATCATCAGATGATCTTCATATCTTAATTTTTAAATATTGATATCTCAAATCCATTACAAATAACAACTCAACATAAGAGAAAAACTTTGAAAATGCAAAATTTCTTTATTTAAATTTCTGCAATTGCTTAAAAATGTACATAGATAATTACAAATTTACTTAATAATCAGTGAATATGCCAATTTCATGTCATACTACATTAAAAAAATTTACTGATACGGAAGTTAATAAATATGCAATATAATGAGGTTTTCAAAGTTATTATGATAATACCTCTTGTACATGTCTTGCATATTTAATAAGTAAAGCTGAA
>BMAW01036478.1:61223-93411 GCA_019974015.1 Nephila pilipes
AAAAAAATCGCCAAATCGAGTTGAGTGAATTTGGAACCACAATTGCAAACCTACACCACTCTCTCGACGCAGAACTGCTGCACATGCCTACAATATCACTCCCACTTGAATTTCTTGTTTGCAAGTAAGGCAGGTTGTTGGTCTGTTTTTTTTACTGCTATGGATTTTAAGATTTGTGAACTGCCAAAGAATGAAACGCCTGTGAATGAGTATTTCAAACAAAAGACCTTATAAAAAATTAATAGTTGTGCTCAAAAGACCTTGAGATGAAATTGAATTTGGAAAAGATTGCCGTGAAATGGTGTTGCAGGAAAGGAACTTGCAATGAGTGAACAGTCTCCTTTAACAGGAAAATACCGAATTTTATTTGAAATAGTGGGAAACACTTAATCTTACTAATAAATATTGAAATTAAAAGAAGTATGCAATAAGAATTATATTCTAATGAAATTTTAAGAAGTAATTCAAAGGAAAAGAAGTAACATAAGATTTATTCTTAAAGACACTATGCTTTCACATAGTGCAAAGACATTATGCCAATGCATTATGTTTTAGCACTAATATAAGAAAAATGCCCCTAACTTCTCACATAGATGGATTAACCAGATTTGGATGTTAATCACCCCAAAAATGGCATAAACTCTGATGTCTTAATACTGTTAGTCTACCTTTATTCCTTTAACTGAAATCCATTGTTTGGAAAACACTAGGAAAATAATATGAAAAAAGTATATGAAAGTATCACAGTGAATAAATGAGTGAGTGAAATTTGAAGTTTATGGCACAAGAGCAAATCATGAGGATATATCTCATTCGAATTAAAACTTCAATATTTAATATTAAAGGAATTAAAAATCGTCTGAAGAAAAACTTATCTACACAAATGACAGAATGATTGATAAAAATATGGTAAATTCATTAAAATAGATTGCTTAGGCTCATTTACAATCCAGAAATTTAAATTTTAATCTTATGTAAAATAATATATGGCAATGGTAAAGCACACAAAAGAACGAAATCTGACAAATAAAATTTAATTTGGTGGTCGGGCACATATGAGAGCTGGTCTCCACAAAAAGAATCAATAATTTTTTTTCCCTTTAAACTCAGATGTTTTTTATCGGCTCACAAATTTAGGACCACCTTTATTTAGATTGCATAAAGAATTTAATTTGACATGTTTACTGTAATGACAACCAACCTTACAAATAAACCCATTAAAAATACAAATTTTTTACTAATAAAGCCAAATGTGGGAAAATGTTTATCACTTTGTAAATAATGCAAGTAATAAACAAGTGGCACTGACACATAAAAATAAAAAAAAGCTACTGCAAAATTTCATTATAAGTATTATATTCTCATATCATTTCTACCATTAAATATATAGTACAACCCAATAATTCAAAGCATATAGAACCATGAAATCTAGAATTATAAGTGATCAATATTTCAAAGTACTTTTGTTAAACCACAAAACTATTCAAATTCATATAACCAATATACAAAATAAAATCAAAAACTTGCCCTTCGTTGCTTTCATATGGACTGAAAGCAACTTGTTTCGGTTTCGAAAACATCTGAGTTTCAAATTGTTGTGCATACATTGCAGTTTATAAAATATCACACAAAGAAATTGTAATAAATTAGCAACAATAACCGATACTTTCAATTTCTTTTCTTCTCTCACTCAAAGAGCCGTAAATAACAATCCAAATAGTCTCGTCACCGTATAAATGGTTTACAGTTAAATTTAAAAGAGGAATAAGAAAATTCATGAACTTATCTCATATTTATATTTTATTCTATTACTATATTTATCATCTTAAACTTGTTATTTATCAAAGAATATTGTCATCTATTAAAATTTGATTTTCAGTGATATACGAAAATTTTGACATCATTACCAACAAAAAAAATAGGAATTATGTCATCAACTGACACAAACAACTCAGCTCATTGAATTAATTTTATTATTGTTGAATATGTTTTAATTTTGAATTCGCTGTTTCGAAATTATTAGATTGAATTCTATACACTACCTATAGAAATCTTTTCGGGAATATATTCAAGATATGCCCGCTGTACAATATGACTTGCAAAGAATTTTCGGGGAGAACGGTAGCTTATTAACAAGTTTTCAGAGAATTCTTGCCGAAGATTAAATATTTTGATATTTATTAAATTAAAAGAATCTGTGAAAGAGGATAATAGCCTGTGTTACTCAATACACCACGTAATACTAATCGATCAATTAGAATGAATTGTATAATCGGTGGAGTGTCTGTAAAAGGGATTCAAAATTATAAAAAAATAAATTTATTTACTATATTAAAGCATTCACGCATATCATTATCCATTAATAACCGAAACAGTTACTGCAAAACTAAAGGAATAGTTATTGAACGTAATCCGCTTATGGGTAATTTTATGTTGTTTCCTACTGCACCTAATAATTTATCAATAGTAGGGCAAAGACATTATGCCAAAAGGAAAAAGACTTCAAAGCAGCAACAAGAGGTATAGAATAATGATTTTTAAATATTCGTATAACAGCATTATAAATTTTTAATGTATGGCGGGTGAATTTGAAATGTATAGGACAAAAGGAAGAGTTTATTCACATGTAATTTGAATTGATAATTGTTCTAAAAGTTAAAGAAGTAATGTTAATTTAAGAAGAGCTTTACAGAAATTATAAAATTCATAAATAAGTTACTTAATGATTTATATATTGTGTATACATGTAATAACAATTTACTGATATATGAAATCAATTATATAAGTGTTACAAATAAAACATACAAGGTTATTCAGAATGATTCATCCAATTTCAAAATTCCATATTTTCATGAAGAATCGACACATAATGAATAGTAATATGTAAATGCAAATTAAAATATAGAATTTTTTTTACAAGTGTTCTGTATAATTTCTTTTTGTTACAGGTATAATATTAATTTGATAAGCAAAATCCTGCCAAATACATTGTAAATTATTGGAGGTAATTTATTTAATTGTACAACACAGAAATGTGTTGTTCAAGTTCAAATAAATTTGTGACCCTTGTGGTGACCAAGAATGACAGAATAGTCCCACTGTAGTTCATGCATGTTGTAAGAGGCGACTAAAATGTGTACCCAATGTCTGGGGGTATAGCCGGGCACCCTGTCCCTGGGGATTATATTGGGGGACCTCAGGGACTTACCTTCTTTAGGTAAGTATGGGATCATGACCCCGAAGTATCCTAGCGATATTTTTCTTTCCCATGGGGTTTACTGTCTTTGGTAAACACAGGAAACCCTAGCGATCCTTCTCTAATTCCAACCCTCCATCTTGTCAACTAATTTTTGTCTTTTTTTCAATTTTTTTATGTCTAGACCACAGTTAAATCATGTTTGGCACAGCATTGTCACATCTGACTCTTGTGCTAATAACTTTTACATTCACTCACTCACTCAAATAAATTTGTGAGGGATGGTAGCGCATTCACATTATCTTATACAAACCCCCAAAGGAAGAAATCACTTGGGGCCGTATCAGGTTGTTCAGGCCAGCTGTGTAACATCAAATCATCTGGTCCGTTGCAATCAATCCAAATGTGAGTTAGCTCTGAGAGCTTCCAAATCATATTTCATGAATAGCTTTGCAAAGAACACACAAGGGCCATCTATTTTTGACAATATTAGATTCATACATTTTTGTTTTGTATCCATGTATTACTTATCATTCTGTATCATTTATTTTTAAAATTGGATGAGTAATTTTGCATAACCATGTATAATAAGAACATACATTGTATTGAGAGTTCATTATTGAATCCTGGTAAATTTATAAACATACTGCAGTTGGACATGTTATGGTAGCTCAAATGTATTCCATAATTATTAGTGTATTAATCCTTCGAGAATATCTTTATAAATTTAAACATCGTTATTCCTTAAAATCACAAAGCTCTTCAGGAAATGTCATATGCATTTTAAACAACATGAATATTTTGGTGTTTGGAATATTCAAAAAAGTTTTTTTTTTATTTATTTATTGACTAATTATTTCTGTGAACCATGGTAAAATTTATCATTGAGAAATGGCAATTTAAATTTGCATTTCAATTTATTAAAAGTACTGCGACTATAATATTTTTGGAACCATGATATGCTTCGTTATAGATTTTATGTATCCTATATTTGCTTCTTTGTAATATTGAGTGCTGTTGTATATTTTCTTTGCCAAAAAATTAGAATTTATATTAAATTTCATAGAATATTTTATCAGCAATCAACCATCTAATCAATTATTATTTTTTATCAGTTTTTTTACAGTGTTTTAAATGCCTATAAAACCCATATCCCCACTATTTACATATGCACATTTGTTTGGATTTATAAAGCTATAATGGCAGTTGACTTTGAAATGTTTTAATTTTGCAGTTTTTAACTCTTTAGCTGTCTATGAGTTTGAAAAATTGGGAGATCTGTCTGCAATATTTTCTGTTATTACTTGGAAAAGAGTTGTCACCATTCTTTCTGAAACCAACAATGAAACACACTTTACCCTCGTAAAAAATTCTTTCAAGCATCTGTTGCTTGGAGAATATTCGTGCTTATTTCTTCCCTCTCCTCAATTTTAAGTAGATTTTCATCAATTTCTACAATGTGGTTACATCCTCCAATTGTTTTCTTCTGTCATGATAAAAGGCTGTTTATGCATACTTCTTCAATATAGCTGACATTGGCATTGCTTGCTAATTTTCAAGTGTGAGATATTGTGCCCATGTATATACTTTTTAATTCCATCATTCCATACCTTTTAAAATACTCTACTGCATTCTGTTATGTATTAGGCATGTTTCAAGTTTTTATCATTTCTTACAAAGTGCAAGGTAACAGGTCAATTGAAAAGTCCCCGGCCTGACACATAGATGGCGCTACTAGAATTAAATCCATATGTTTTTTAGTTAGCACTAACCCTCAAAAGATGCGTGTATAAACTTGACAGCTGTCGGATCATTAGTTTGTGAATTATAGCATTTTGAGTGAAGCAGCTTTTGTTACTGTGAAAAAAATGGATAAAAAGGAATTTCGCGTGTTGATAAAATATTGCTTTTTGAAGGGAAAAAATACAGTTGAAGCAAAAACTTGGCTTGATGCCGAGTTTCCGGACACTGCCCCAGGAAAATCAACCATCAAGGATTGGTATGCTAAGTTTAGACGTGATGAAATGAGCACCGAAGACGGTGGACGCCCAAAAGAGGTTGTTACCGACGAAAACATTAAAAAAATCCACAAAATGATTTTGAATGACCGTAAATTGAAATTGAATGAAATAGCAGACACTCTAAAGCTATCAACTGAACGTGTACATCATATCATTCACGAATATTTGGGTATGAGAAAGTGGGTGCCGCACAAGCTCACTTTTCACCAAAAACAATGACGAGTTGATGATTCGGAGCAGTGTTTGAAGATGGTCAAGTGTAATAAACCCGAGTTTTTGCGTCGATATGGGACCATGGATGAAACATGGCTCCATCATTTCACTCCGAAGTCCAATCGACAGTCATTTGAGTGGACTGCACACGATGAACCCGCTCCAAAGCGTGGGAAAACGCAACAGTCGGCTGGCGAGGTTACGGCGTCTGTATTTTGGGATGCACATGGAATAATTTTCATTGAAAAAGGAAGGACCATCAACAGCGACTATTACATAGCGTTATCGGACCGTTTGAAGGACGAAATCGCCGAAAAACGATTTGAAGGAAAAGAAAGTGCTGCCTCACCAAGACAATGCACCGTGTCACAAGTCAGTGAAAACAATGGCAAAAATCCATGAATTGGGCTTCGAATTGCTTCCTCATCCACCGTATTCTCCAGATCTGGCCCCCAGCGACTATTTCCTGTTCTCAGATCTCAAAAGAATGCACATTGCTTACTTTTTGTCTGATAATTTTGTTTTTCCAAACAATAAGAAGTGCAACTGTTACTTTCAGAATTAATATATAAGTGAATTTCTGTCTGGATTTAAATTTATTTGTTTTCATTTTATATTTAGGAGGAAGAAGAAAGTGATGAAGAAGATGAAGTCAATGACAGTTTAGAGCCAGATGAAATGGGAGATACTTTCAATGTAATCACAAAATCTATTTCATCTATGCGGCTAGATTCCATTGTTAAAGCTGGACTAGGAATAACAAAAAAGTAAATATGCCAATTACATGTATTTTTTACCATTTTCTTTAAATATTCCATCTATTTAAGATTTTGTTTTGCAGACTTAGTGATAAAGTCTAAAAGGGTGGCCTGAGATTCCAAGAACTTTCCAGAAATTCTTTTTTACAATTCAATGAATAAATGGATGTTGAATTTCTTGTTATTGGTCAATCCTTGAAATTATATATATTGAAGATGAAAAATGGCATCAATTATGAAATTAATCTGGAGTTATATAATGCTTAAATAGTTTTAACAATATTTTCAGTACTATTTTCTCTGAAAGAATTAACTAATCTTTAAAAAAATGTAAATGCCCTTTTTCATCTCTAATAATTCAAGTAATTATATAAAGAAGTTATTTCTTATATTTCATCTCATTTTTAATGATTTTCTGTGAAATATTACAAGAGAAAATGTTATAAGTGTTTATCAGTATTATTTTGGAATCTGATTTTCTCACTTTTTCACCATAGAAAAAACATCTTTCCTCATAGAAGTTCTACTTCAAAATATTATTTCTCTTAAAATTTTAACCAATTGAAAGGAAATTAAATTTATGTTTAGAATTAAATAATTGCTTTATTACTTTCAATTTATATTTAAATAAGAATTTCTAAAAATTTACAAAAATAAGAAATTTATTGAAAGAGGTGTATGTCAATGAGTGTTTACCATATGCACGTGTTTTTGAGTAGGCTAAAGCATTTTCAAGATGGCCAAGAAGGCATTGAAGATTATTCACACCCAGGTTGCTCTTTCAGATGACATTGAAACATTTGGTAAACTGGTTTGATCTGACCATCAGTTGAGTATTCGTGCAATTGATGAGACTGTATGAATTGTCAAAGAATTTGTACAGCAAATTTTACATAACAATTTTAAAGCCCCCAAAATTGTGCCAAAACGGTGCTAAAATTCCCACGTTTGAACAACAAGAAGGTCAAAAAAATGACTGACTCTTTGATTGCCATTGAAAATTTCCCGAACTTATTGGAAAGGATAATAACGTGTAAAGAATTTTGGTTTTTTTACTTTTGATTCTGGAACGAAGTGCCAATCCATGCACTAGAAGAGATCATCTTCACCAAAAAAGCTCAAATGAGCAAATCAAAATTCAAAGCAATTACGCTTGATTTTTTTAATATTAATTAGATTGTGTACCTTCACTGGGTTCCAGAAGGTCAATCTAGTAATCAACATTATTACCTTCACTTTCTTGCTGAACTCTGTGAAAGAATAAGGAAAAAACAACCTGAATTGAGGAAGGACTAGTCATTCTGTATTGTTTATCAAGAGGTTTCTAGCTAAATACAGTATCTTTGTGTTAGATCATCCAACTTTTCCTCCAGATCTTGAACCATGCATCTATTATCTGTTCCCTAAAATAAAATCTGCTTTAATAGGAACAAGATCTGAGTCGTTTGAATTTCTGAAAGAAAAAATGGCTTATGTCTTAAAGGAGCTGTTAGTAGAAGATTTCCACCTCTGTTTTGAACAATGGAAGATTTACATGGAGCATTGTAGGGATAGAAGAGGGATGTATATTAAAAGTGACTAAGTATGTATAATATCAACATAACATGTTTTACAATGTTTTTTCTTATCCTATGCCCGTCTCCGACCTTTCATTCATGAGTCAACTAGCAGCCCAATACAGTGAAGAATGATAAAAGCAGTCTGCTAAAACATTGTCAGTAACTCACAAAAATGAAGAGTTAAAAATATTGAGGAGGGCAGGGCATAAGCTGAGGTATTCTCTAGTCATGATCGCAAAGAGGATAAGTATCTGTATTAGTGAGTCCAATTCTATATAGGTGGTTCTGTAGATAATCATGGCTCATAGCAAGTCTAAAACAGGCCACTCCGACTGCTCTAGGTAAGAAACAGGAAATACTTGATGATTTATTTAACAAGAACTCCCATTTTCTCCCAGAGTCCTTTTCTCTGTATATGCTGAGACAGTTAGATTTTAGATTAGAACATATATATCTTTTTATATGTCGCAGAGGAGGATTTGGTTGCATCATTTGAGATCATCCATCTTTGGCCAACATATCCGTTTGCTCATTTCCATTTATCCTGCAATGGCTTAGAATCCACTGCAGAACATTGGGGTTCTTAATGTTCAATAGTTTGTCTATTTTTCCATGCACTTCCTAGAGATCTCACAACTAGAAATATAGGAAGTTGTTAAGAGAGAGTAATTGCTGCCTTGGAATCAATGAAAAAGACAATATTTTTCTTTTTACTTTGCTCTATTTTATCCAAGGCTAAGGAGATGGCAGCTATTTCATCATCAAAGTTGTGAAAGTATTTTCCAACGGCAGAAGAAAATGTTAATTCGGTAGAGTAATCCCCAGCTCCAGCATTTTTAATAGCCCCTTCAGCTTAACCATCAGTGTAGATATGAAGCCAGGAATCAATCGGGAAACGTTCGTAAATAGTAGCTAATGCAGTACATTTCAAATCAGAATCAAGAGAGTATTTCTTGCTAACATCTAAAACATGATCCAAATAACCTTCTGCAAGTTTAAGATTTTTCAGAGGGTACCATGGATCAAGAAAGGGAAATCGAGCTGAAAAAGAAAATTTGAGAGTGTCATGTAGTTCTTTTATACAAGAAAGATAAGTTTTTTTGAATTTTCAGCCTCTCCCCTGCCAGGCAATAGTGATTTAGAAAATTGTCCTTTCTTCTCAAGATTGTTTCAGTAAGATTCAAAGCCATTCTCCATCTTCGGTCACACGGGCTTTAAACCAGCCTGGAGTTCCATAGCAGCAATTGGTGTAGATATTGTACCACTGGTAATAAATCTCAAGATATGATTTTGGAAAACATCCAGTCTTTTCGAATTTGTCTCTGAGATTGTTATAAGTGCTTCACAACCATATTCAACTGCTGGCCTCACATAGGTTTTATAAGCGGTGCAAAGGACATCCTGGGTAGAACCCCAGGTTGTACCAGCCAAACATTTTAGAAGTTCAGACCTGCATTCGCCACAGTCAACAGCCTTTTTAATCTGACTAATTCAGTTTAATTTTGAATCCAAGTCCAAGCCTTAGTAGGTAGTACTTTATGTTCTTTTTAATATTTGATCCTTGTAACTCAGTTTAATGTCATGATGTTTAGTGCTGAGAGAGAAGAGTTGAAAGGTGGTTTTGTCCGGGTTTACTGTCATCTCATTGTCGGCTGTCCAACCCTCTAAAAACACTAGTGCAAATTGGAGTGTTTTTTCAAACGTTCAAAATCACCACCTGTGGTCCAAATTACAAGATCATCTGCAAAAAGTAAAGTTTGTACCCAGGCTCATGATTGCATAGGGCATCAACAAAATCATTTATCATGAGGTTAAAGAGCAAAGGGCTCAGGACCGATCCCTGCAGTAAACCCTGCCTTATTTGCTTATATCTAGACATTGTATTTTCGTATTTAATATGTATAAAATGCTGACCCAGGAATGATTTAATCCATCTATAAATATTGCCACTCAAATTATTTGCAATGAGTTTTGTTAAAAACCCTTTCCTCCAGAATGTGTCAATAGCTGTCTTAAAATCCACAAAAATTGCGACAGTACTTTGTGTATGGTGAAAACCATCTTTTATTTCTTGTGATAGATGAACAATCTGTTCAGAGGTATTCCTATGTTTTCTAAGCCCAGCCTGACACTCAGACAGAATTTTCTTTTTCTACAATATAAAATTTAGATGATTTGAAATCAATCTTTCAGTTAGCTTACACAAAGCACTCATCAATGATATAGGTCGATAGCTATTTAAATATTGTAAGTCTTTTTTTAAGTTTCAAAATCGAAATCCCCTCAGCTTTCCTCCAGGAACTCGGTAACCCTGCCTTCCAGGTAAAGTTTATAAGTCTAAGTAAGGTATTTTTTGCCAAAGGCCCAAGATGAAAAAGAAATTCAGGCAATATGCCATCAGGACCTGGGCTCTTTCCCTTAACAAGGCCATTCAGACCAACATTCAGTTCTGTCTCGGTGAAGTCATTATTAAAAAGGAAATAAAACTCGGAGATCTCAGGGAGTGATGGTAGAGTGAGTTCACTATTTTTAATTTTATGACTAGGACGGAAATTTGAAATTTTTGCATAATGTTTGCAAAAAGCTGCAGCTTTTTCTCCTGCAGTAGCAATTGATTTTGCTCTAACTTTTATAGGTTCATTTATAGTTTCTCTTTGATTGTTTAATTGGGACAAAAACCCATGAGCCATAATACCATCTCTCCTGAAATCCAGATTTTTTGGGAATGATAAGAAAGTGGTCCGCTTGGACTCAATTATGGCTTTCTTCAGGACTGCTTGACATTTCCTGAGAATAATACAGTTTTCCATTTTGACAGTTTTTCTCCCTTTTCTTCTGGCAGTGTCTCTTTTCTCCTTTAATATTTGTAGGTTGGAGTTCCAAAAATGAGAATATCTCCTTACACATCCTTTTGGGATACAGGTAGAAACACATCTAAGTAATGTTTTTGGGAAATTATCTACAGATTTATCGATACTTGAGTCAAAAGAAAGGTCTTTCGCTTAGTCAATTTTGAAAAAGTGATCCGATCTGCTTTTTTTAGATTCCAACACATATATCGAGGTGTACAATGCATTAAATGAGTTCTTTTGATAGTTGTAAGCAAAATTTGGTGGCCTGCTCTGCTTGGAGCTAACGCAGGGTGGGAGAGCAGCAAATCTGGATTAGATGTTTTTCCTCCATAGGATAAGAACGTTGGACTATTTGTTGTGTTTTCAATAAAGACAATTGAGTTAGAGTCAATGAAGTCCAAGGTAGTGTCTCCCACAAAATTATTATGTGCATAATCCCGTCTACAAGAAGAGGCTTTAAAATCGCCCATTATGATAGACTTCTTGTTCCAATCTTATAAAAGATCTTTAAGTTTCGGATTATTTAAGGGAGGATTATATAGGAAGGTTACATCATAACTAGAAGCACCATACCAAACGTTGATCTTCAGGGCCTCCAATTTATTGTTTGATGTCATTGATCTATGAAACAATACATTTGCTGTAAGAGAACTTTTCACATTAATCAGAGTTCCAGAAGCAATTTGTCTTGATCTTTCCAAATGAAAAATCTGATACCTTGGGATTTTGTAAAAGTCAAATTTACTGGTTGAAGCACCACACTCAGCTATGCCCGTAACATCTATGTTATGTTTAAAAATAAAAACTCAATTCAGAGAACTTGTCATTTGTAAAACTTTCAGCATTCTAAAATGCCATGTAAAAATCAGCGTTTGTCCTAGTCTGGAAACAGACTTTTTTATCTTTAAGACTTCCAGTCATGTTCCACTTGTCTGGAATACAGAAGGGCTTCTTTCAAGATGACAAGAAATCAGTCACTTAGCAAGAACAGGGGGCACCATGAGTAGGCGACTGACAGTACTCCCCTGTTTTACAATGTCAGACTCATTAATAAATTGCCTCACCTTTTATGTGTATGTATTAAAAGGAATGCATCGTCTTTCTATTTCGTAGATTTAAAACAACAAAGCCAGGTTAAAATTGTTTTGAACAAGTTTAACTTTTCTTTCTTTTTTTGTATCATAATAAATTAAATACTTAGCATATTCATCCAACTCTTTTTTTTTACAAGATTTTGAAATAACACAGTTCACCAATATACTTTTTTACACAAATTTTTTGTTCTAACACGTATCCCACCAAATTTTTTTTCCAAATATTATAAAGCTGTTTTTACCATCTAATACCACCTCTTTGATTCAGCCATTTGATCAGGGTAATATAGCAGCATTTAAAATGTAGAACATAAAGCAAACATTTAAATATATTTTGGACTCAGTGAAAGAAAGAAATTTGACTATTGTGGAAGCATGGAGAAAGTTTACGATTATGAATTTTAATACGCATGCTTCTTTTGCTATCAAACTACTGCGCCATTTGCCAGCATGCCTCAAATGTGGAAGTTTCATAGTACAAAAATCAGCTGTGTGTTCTGAATTTATAACTCTATCAAATGTGTAATTGGTGGTTTTAACATCACACAAACAGCTGACATCGAAGAATTGATGATAGGAAGCTCTTTGGATGAGGAGGATTTGATCAAATTTATTACTATTTATGATAATAAAAAAGTCGATCATGACAAAGTCAAAGATGTTCAGCTATTAACAGCTGATTTAATTCACAAGGACTTGAAGTTGCTATAAGTATGGAACATTTTCTTCTTCATGATCCTGACATAGAGCATGCATTAAAATTTCAAAGTAATCTTAAGTTTTGTGTAACAGGATATCTAGAATTATATTAGCAACTTGAGAAAGGGGGGGGAATCCTGCTATTAATATGCTTTGTAACTACAACAAAGAAACAACAGAGACCGTTAATAACAAACAAAATTCTCCATTTGAATCAGAGCCGACAGTTGTGCAAGACATATCTGACATTATCTACTGATGATAGCATTTTTGATCCAATTTGTAATAACTGTGCACACTGTTTATCGAGTAGCGATGAATAGTTGTTAATTAGTAGTTTTATTCCTAATTACAATTTGAATTTTTATATGTTGTATGTACCTATAGATTGATTTTTCACTGTACTCTTAGTTTTTTTGTAATGAAATGAATTGTTTTTGTTTTATAAATATGTAATATAGGTTTTCATTATTACCTTTTTTGCATGGCTTCTTAGGAAAATATTTAGTCTTTTCATCTTTCATGAATTTTTAAAGTTGTGGAATATATCCCGAAATTTACCATATGTCACATGTATTTTTTACATGATTTTATTTTTGCACTTATTTCTGAGGAACGTATCTACCGTGTAAAAAAAGAGTTTGGGTGTATGTTATTTTTTTATCATTGTAATGAACTTAAAAGTATTAAAAATACTTATCAGTTGAATTCCACTATATATATATATATATATATATATATATATATATATATATATATATAAGGAATTTACTTGAGGACATTAAATCTTGCTGTAGTTGAAAAGAATTTTTATACTCAATGACGAATGCGAGTCATTTTCAAGTTCATGGTGGTGATTTTATTTGTTATTCATTATGAAGATGCTGCACAAAGTCGGCCAGCCTGGCTGAAGAGAAAAAGAAACTTTTTGAGCAGTTAAATCGCATGTTACATGACAAGACGATAAAAAGTGCTCTAATTTTCAGAGTATCCCATTATATATTGGGGGAAATTATAAAAAACGTCATGGAAACACGTGGTACAGGATTAGGGATTCTGAGGAAATATCATAATAGATAGGGAGTCTGAAGGGATTGTTTTGACAGATTTATAATGGTGGGAATGCAAATTTAACCACTTTTATGAGTGCATGATCTAATAAATAAAAGGATCATTTGGAAGGGGATTAGGAAATAAGAATTAACTCTTTGCTTTTGAATTAGGGAATGAGATAGAATAGAAAATTAAATTATTATTAAGAGAAGTTATTAAATCAAAGTTAAATCATTATATATATATATATATCCTTTTGCTAATGTATTGTAAAATGTTTTCAGAAGGATAATGGATTTTAAAAAAAGAAAAAATGTATTATATATACTTATTGGAGTTCATTAAGACACTCCATTGCTACTCATCAACTTTTACTATCAAAATAATTTATTGTTTGTTCTAAATTGATCATATTGAAATATAATTCAGTTTCCATTTTTATGATATTTTTGTCTCCTTTAGAAAAGTTGAAAAAGAATTTTATGCAAGTAAACTACGTCTAAATGGAGAAAAAGTTCTTAAGAAGGCATTAATAGTAAGTATAACTAGTTATTTACTTCATTTTGTTATGGTAGCCTAATGGTCCTGAACTTAGGGCTGGCATTGTTTTCGAGTTGTGTGTTCGATCCCTGATGCCACTAAAGACTGGTCATGTAGTGAGGCTGATGCACATTAAATCTGGTGAAAGACCCAATTCTTGTTGGCATGGTGTGGAAGTTTGAAAAGGGAGATACTAGCTCTGGTGTTGTCATTATTACTTGACCAAGGTTCAGAATTATGAGGTTCATCTGCAATAGCCCTCGTGTTGCTTCTCAGTACAACATTAATAAACAATCATAAATTCATTTTGTTTGAGGAAAAGTCATGTATTATATTTCTGGTTATTAGTAAAAGGAATCCAAAAAGTAACATTCGTATAAATATGGTGTTAGTTTTAATTAATTGATATATGTATATAGAATTTGCTAACACAAATTCTGTTTTGTCGCAGTTTTGTAGTGATCTTTGCATAGATAATTTTAATTGTTTAATTTCCATTATATACTGTGTTATGTTCTGAATGAATATTTTTAATTTTAACTAATTTAACTAAGATTGATTAGTGTAAAGGTTAAGGATGGAATAATAAAATAAATTTTTATAGCTTCCTTACCTTATTAAAATTAAATTTTATTTTGTCTTGAATATGTACATAACCAAAAAAGGTATAAGTAGAAACTGAAATTTTGCATGGAATGTTTTATTCAATGAATTATTTAATGTATTAAGTTTATTTACTTGTGTATCATCATTCTTAAGAAAGGCTATTTTTGCATGAGATGAGAGAACCGTGAAAAAACTATTAAAAACATATTATGCTTTGTATGATTCTCAAATTTAAGTCTAATTGATATGCTTATTTTCCATCAAAAAAATTTTAAATGATGTGTTCATTGTTCATACCAAATACAGTTTTTTATTGATTTAAAAAATTTCTTGTAGTTAGTAGAATTATCATTATTTACTTATAATTGTATTGTTTTTTTTATTCTCTCATTGATATATTTGATGTACAGTCAATTAAATGAACTCAATATTTTGAATTATATAAGTTATGTATTGTCTAAGTAGCTTTTAATTTTAGTTTTTTAAGTTTGTGAATAAAAATGCTATACCTTTTTTCTCTTTCTTTTCTCATATGTATTATTTTCTTTCATTTCAGCTTAAATTTATCATAAAGTAGTTGCAAACAAGTTATTTGAATTAAAAAAGAAAATTGTATTTTATAATAAAGTCGAGAAACTCTCCTGAGACATTTAAATTTCATTTGTTTAGTTAAATGTAATGTGTTATGTGTATTGATAAGTTTATTTTTACTTTAGGTTCATCCAGATGATGAAGTTGATCTTATTAAAGGCTATAGTCCAGAAAATTCTCGTTTTCTTCTTGTTGATAGAATTTATGTAAAATCTATTGGTAAAGTAACTGAAACTGGTAATTATCCTGTAAAAATGCAAGTTTTTAAATCCTTAACTATTGAAAATTACCCTGAACCATGGACAAAATCAAGTACAAATGTGGTTGAAAATGATGATTGAAATATTATTGTCACATTGTTGTGTTTTATATAAGTTAAATTCAACTGTGGAATAACCTCATTGAATATAAACCTTGTTCTTGTAAAACAAAGAAATTGTATTTTTAAAAATGATTATCTGACATACATAATAAAATGTTTTATTAATTTATCACTTGATTGAGAGTT
This sequence comes from Nephila pilipes, assembly GCA_019974015.1. Taxonomy (NCBI): domain Eukaryota; kingdom Metazoa; phylum Arthropoda; class Arachnida; order Araneae; family Nephilidae; genus Nephila; species Nephila pilipes. The sequence continues at coordinate 76,914 of BMAW01036478.1, forward strand.
TTTGTTCTTGTCCTGACTCTAAAAGTGTATTTTCAAAATTATTTAACATCAGTCAATAATAAAACTTTAAATTTTTTAAAAATTATTCTGAGAATTTTTTGTTATTTATCTTAGATTTCATATTCAGTCATTATTATGCATAAGCTTTGTAATTTAACAATGCGTGCTTGTGTTTTAAAGTGTATATATATTGATGATATATAAGAATGTAATCAGTAACTACTTATATGTGTTTTAAAAAAGAATAAGATTTTTGCTTCATTGACGTTATTTAAAAAACACATTGTCATTGTTTCTTTCTCAGAAAAATATTTTATCTGTTTTTAATGTTGGAATAATCTGAAGAGTGAAATACTAAGTCTTTGGCTTTGACTGACTTAAAGTTTAAAACTTGTTACCAATAATTCATAGAGTAACCCTAGGTCTTCAAACTAAAAAAAACATTTCTTCAAATCTAACCATGGGGCTCTGCAAATCAAAATAAAAACAAGAAAAGCAAATTGTGAAACATTTGCACTAGTTGATTATTGTTTATCAACTAAAAAAATATACATATATTTAGTTATCTTTGAAAATGAACCAGAAGCTTCGTATGTGAGTTGCTAATGTCTGCAATGCTACCTTAACAATGTTGAATGTGCAAAAGTAGCTCTGAATTCTCAATTGTTCAATCGAGGGAAATGCAAAATAAATCCAGGTTCTCTTCGGATTTGTATGGCTGCTAATAAACTAAAGGAAAATTACTATTTTGGGCTCTGTGAAATAACCTATTTTAATGTATGTGGCAACAAAAGCAGAATACAGAATCCAATTAAATGTAGATTATAAAATGCAACTACAAATAATATGAATAGAACTAGACTTTGACAGTTAGTGCAAAAATATACAAGCACACACTAAGCATTAAATGTAATGCAAAGATAATTAGCACTGGTTTATGCTATTAAGACTCCCATCTAACGGTAATTTTGATTTCGTGAACATAATGTTAATCCTATGAAATTCCTTCTACTATTCTCAAATCTTAGTGCACCTGAAAGGGTAAAAAATAATGAAGTTTTCTGCAGAATCATATTTTTTCTCTCCGAGTTTTGAAAATATTTTTAAGGACAGGAAAACTCTCAAATGAATCATTAGATTCATTTGAGAGTTTTCGGGGTATAAATAGGGGTAAAATTCTTGTTTGAATGCACTTCTTTGCATTCAAATAGATAAAATAATAAAGATTTGAGGATGGTAGTAAGAATTCTATTGGGTTAACATATTCAGGAAATCAAAATGACGGGTGGGCGGAATCGTAATGAGTAAATTATATCAATTTTATGTAAATTTTTTTTAAAATACAATGCATTAATTGTTTTTTTGGTAAAGTACTTATAACACATTAATCTATTTTTCAAATGGGGGAATAGGATTCCCCCTGAAAAAATGTAGTTTTAAGGCATCAGTAAATCAACAAAATTAAAAAAAACCACTTCTCTAAAGCTCAATACTAATTCTTGATTTATTTCATTGACACTTTGCTATTAATGTTAAAACTATAGACATATTTCTCTTATATACTAGGCACAAAATGTAAGAAGAAATCTATTTAAAATGAAAAATTTTAACATTATGAAAACATGAAGAGTGTAGATTTTTCTTTGTTTATTAAATATTGATGCAATGCAAATTTTAAGTTAATTTTATTTATTAAGGAGATATATAGTAAAGACTATTATTTATACAAATTTGGTGTAATATTTTGGATAGCAAGTACAATTAATACTACTCTAATTTATTGCTTACATTTACCAGAAATAAAATGTATTATCTAATTAATCATCAGTGAAAATAAAGATAACTAAATTTTTCTCTTGCATAAAATTCCTGAAATCATTTAATAGAAATTGCCAAATTATCTGTAAAATATAGTTAATAATCCTATCTCTAATTCAATATTTATTTAATGATTTGTTGAAATAAAAGTGCACAAGCAGTCATAACATTATTAAAAAATATTGGAATAATTTATATTATAAACTGTTGTAGTAAGCATATTATTTACATATTCTTGTAGTGAAATAAAACAATGTTACACATATGAAGTAAAAAATAATTTATTTTATATACAAAGTTATGTATTTAAACAAAACTAGATCCATCATTATCTAAACATCCCGGGAGCATTGTACTCCTTTCATTTGAATTCCCACTTTGTTTACCAGATGAAGAAGCACCATCCCTTAATGTAGTTTGCAGACCATTTGTAGGAGTTTGTGCTTGATTTTTATGATCATGTGATGAACTGTCTGTGATGTGAGGTCTGTTTTGATCATGATTGTGATTTGTACAAAATATAGGTCGAGTAGCCATGTAATGACTTTGACTTTTAGATGTATCAGACTGAAAACCAGATTTATTATCAGTATCAGGACTGGAAAATTTACCATATTGGGTATTTTTCCATAGAACTCCACTTGCAACTGTATTTGTATTCCATCGCTCCTGATGAGGTGCAAATTTTGAAGTAGATTTTAAATGTCTATCTTCCATTTGTGTTGCATAAGGTCTTACTGAATAGTTTATATGAACATCTGGTGATTTTGATTCACATCCATTTCTGTCAGCATGACAGCTAGTCAAATCTCCTTCACTTTTGCTTTCACATTTCAGTTCAGGGTATCCTAAGCATCTCATTTTTGATGAAATATTAGATATGTTATTGTTTTTTGGCTTTGTTCCACATTGTGCAGGGTTTAAGTAAGTTCGCTGATAGTTGCTAGTATTTGTAAATTTTGAGATGCCTGTTACAGTACTAGACATCAGTGACAAACTGTTATGGTTACTGTTTGTTTCTGATAATAGATCTTCTGATTTAGATCTTAACAGAGGCTGATTTCTATTATGAATGTGATAACTCATATTTCCATTTCCCAAAGAACTTTCACAATGTCCATTCAATCTGTTTCCATTTTGTGGTCTTCCTAACATTGATTTCATTTCAGATTGTAATTTTCGAACACAGTTTTCTTGATGCTGTTCTAATTCTCGCCTTTCTCGAAAAAGTCTTCTATCAATGCGTTCAGCACATTCACTTCGTTCTAAAGCCAAACTTTCTTTCATTTTTTGGTTTAAACTGAAAAGTTGATCATGAGTCCTTTGCTCTAAATGATTTATTTTTGCTTTCAAATCTTCATTTCTGCTATCAATGTGGTCAAAAAGTTCTTTCTTATTGGCATCAAGCTTTTTCTCTACATGATTGAAGAATGGAGCACAGTAGCACATGTATCCAAGACCTCTTGGACCCTGAAATATTAAAAAATTGCATAAAATTTTATAAATGCCTGAAATGAATATATTAGGGATAAAGGAAATTGATTATTCAAGCCTATTTAATGAAAAATTCATATTTTTTGTTAATTTTATTGCTTACAAAAACTAACTCAAGTTATGTATTGATAAAAATTTATTTTAAAAATTGATTCATCTATCGCTTCTACAATTGGATTAAATGAAAATAAAATTTTAAACAGATTTATAGAATAGTTTAGTATATTTATTTTAAATAAATGTTTCCATATAATTTTTCTTAAATTTATAATATGCTCTTCAAGAGATAAAAGAGTAGATGTTCAGAAGGGGGAACCTAATTTTTCATGTTTTCAGACTGAACTGATAGTTAACTTGCTTGCAATGATTTCTCTTAAATTATGTATTCATAATATATTTTAATTCATTCATTCATAATATATTATAAATTAATTTAAAAAGTAAATAAATCTTCAACTTATTTCCAAAATTCCAAAAGGTTTTATTCCTTTAATTGTAAAATAAATATTTTGTGTTTTATTTTGTTTTGAATTCAAAATTACCTTTTTGATATTCCCAGCAAGATCTGCATAATATTGTTCTCCTGATTGTAAGGGCTCCTGTGGAAGTGATTTAAGTTTAAGTGATGGAAAATAATTCATATCTGGATACATATGACAACCATAAGGGCTGATATTGCCTTTCTTTTCCTTGTCCGAAAAGTGTACTTTGTGATGTTTCTTACTCTAAAAAGGAGAAAAATAAAACCTTTCAATATACAGTCTCTTATTATATCAATTTGTTGTTAACTTATTCATGAAATTTATCACTACTATATAATTTGAATGAAATATTACGAAATTTTGTATCTTCTATAATGTTTATATTCCAATTATCGAAAAATCATGCATCATTAAAAATTATATAATTATATTTTTACTAACTGCAAGCGAATATGGATTTTTTAAAGTAAAATTAGTAAATTTTTCTGATTTATATAATATTTTTTAAAAAAATTTATCATATTCAGTCCATAATTTAGGAGTAAAAATATATAGTTACAGAATAAAATTAAAAAACTTCATTTCATTTCACTTTTTATCTGTTAGGAAAAACATCTGAAATAAAGTGGTTTTACTTAAAAAAAAATGCTTCAACAGGTTTATATCATTTTCATTTTCTTCGTGCCAATTTGAATTCAGAAAATTTTTCACAATTTAAACAAATTTAATGAAACTAATTATCTTAAAGTTATTGGTATAAACCATACATTAAAACAATTAATAGCTTAATTTTTTTTAAAAAGATTTACCTTTTTATGTTTATCTTTCTTTTCTTTTGCTCCACTATCTTGAGACGTATTACTGTCTTTTTCTCTCTTTTTGGTTGATTTTGAATGTTTTTTGGTTTGCTGCTCAACATGAATCAAAGTCACTGGAGGATTATCCATTAGTTTCACCACCTCAGTGAACTCTTTCCTTTCAGCAATATCGCGGGCCATTTCACCTTGCTGTAAGGTAAAATGGGTTATTTAAAATGATATACATATTGCATTTTATTCAAATCGTTAATATCTTTTTGAACTGTATTCTTAATTTATAAATTATAGATTTGAAAATTATATTTAATATCAAAATTAAATTCTATGAATTTTTTGGTATTGTAATTTAAAAATACCTTTTTGCCAAAATATTACATTTTTTTTTTTTTTTTTCTTATTTTATGAAAAATTGTATTTCAATGTGATTAAGTTTTTCATTTATTGTCTTAAATCATTTTAAATTTATGCATATTGTGTAATAAAACTATTAATGTTCATTTTAGATTTACATTATTTCTTATTTTTTGATCACATCCTGCTTCCAAAAGAATTCTTGTCAACTTGCTTCTTCCCATTGCAGCTGAAATGTGAAGAGCTGTATCTCCATTCTAAAAAATAACAATAATACTTTTACTTTTTGAAAATATCACAGTAATTATAAATTTGTTATCTATAGCTCTAATTATTTATTTCAGTCATTGTAATATAAACTGAGAGTTCTATTATATTTAGAATATGATAGATACTGAGAAAGCTGTAAAACAAAATATTAAATACCTTGTTTGTCTCATTCACATTACAGAAAGCACTAATAAGAATTCTTAAAACTCCAGCATGACCATATCTTGCTGCTGTATGAAGTGGTGTATCACCATACTGCTGAAAAAATAAATTAATGCTTCTTTTCATGTATGAATTTATCAAATAATATAATATTTACATTTAAAAAAATGTTTAATGAGTTTCAAACATCAAACCAGCAAAGTTTTTTTTTTTACAGAAAGCTGAAATCTTCTCTACAATTAAAATTGTGTGCAATAAAACCCAAATTTTATTTTTATAGAGAAAAATGTATATGTCTAAAGTGGGGGGAATATAAGCTTAAGTTATTCAGATATCTTTTTTAGAGTAGTTATCCATAAGATTTGATATACAGGCTAATATTATAAAATTCTAAACTGGAAAAGGAATTTATATTTTTAACTGTAGACCTGTGATCCTATGATTTTTTTATGCTAAAATATATCTGTTCAACTATAGTATTTAAAAATATACTTACGCTGTTTCTGACATCAGGTTTACAAGCTGACAAAAGTAAAACTCTGCAGCATTGATTATGTCCATTTTGACAGGCAAGATGTAATGGTGTGAATCCACCCTTTAAAGAATTAATTGTTGGTAAGTTATTAATGAAATCAACATTATATATATTTCTTTAAATGTCTCTCTCTTCTGAGACTGCTATTTGAATCGAGAGAAAAATTATTCAATTTAATTTATTCAGAATTAATTTTATTAAGCTAGTTTTACTTCATTGACATGTCATTGCTAAATTGTAATCAGGAACTAAATTAAATAATTTTGTTATGAATTCATCCAGTCGTTAAAAAATACAAAACTGTGAAAAAAATAATAAATTCTTAAAAAGTATTTAAAATAATTATGTAGAGCTGTTAGAAATTACCGAAAGTTTATAAAAATAAATTGTATTGAATTATTATTTTATACTCAGTTTCATTGAGTATCTTCTTATATTAAAGATTATTCTTTTTACAACAAATTTTCTAAAACCTTTTTTATTATAATTCCACAATTTTATAATCTTGGTTCTTAACATTATGAATTTTTCTTAAATCATAGTTCATTTGACTTACATTATTTTTTATGTAAAAGTTAGCCTTGTTTTTGCAAAGAATTTCCAAAGTTCGGCTAAAGCCTTTCCAAGCTGCTTCATGAAGGGCTGTGTTACCATGCTGTAAAGGAGGGAGAAAAATACACATTACTAAACTGCGTTTTACAGTAATTTGCAATTTTACAATAAATTGACTTTTTTTTTAAAAAATATTCATGATCATGAATGCGAAATTTATTTCAATTTTGTATAAAAATACATTGAAAAAATATGCAGGTTTTTGAATCAAGTTTAAAAAATATATAATTAATAAAAAACTAATTTCCTCTTAAAAGTTTATTTTCCTATTGCTTGTAGGAAATTTGTATCATTACATCTCATTTTCAGTTTGAGTTTCCATTCAACTATATTCTTTACGCGTTTGATTTCTGAAAATATTAGTAACCAATTGAAATTTTCATGATAGCAGAAAAAAGCAAAAATTCATATTTTGTCGTTTATGAAGTGATGTATTTTATTAAATAAAGAAAGTTAGCGTGTTTAATTAAACATAAATAAAAAGAATTATAATTATATCCCAAACCGTTATATCTTTGATGTGTCCCTCTTTATTATAATCATTAATCTATTCTATTATTTTCTTATTTATATAAAGAGGAAATCCTTCGTATTTATCATGTAACGTATTATGTTTATGATAAATAATCAACCAAATGAATATCAATCTCATTTCAAGAGTTTGTTATTAAAAAACTTTTCTATTATTTATCATGGTTATTTTTTAAATCATTTATACAGCGTTTTACAGTTCTAATAATGATTCATATTTCTAGTTTTTCAACATAGTGTTATTAGGATCCAAATTCTTGTGAAGATCTTTTTTTTTTAAATTTGTTCTGACATGTTCAAATGGATTTTTAATTAAAATGTGTAAGATGTTTAGTATTAAAATATTCCCGTTTCTCATATGAAAATATTGACTTATATGAAGTTATTGTTTATATATCAATTCTCTCATTGCGGAAATTAAAATATTTAACAACTGCATGTTATTATAACCTTATTTCATCGCCTTACTGTGAAGTATATCTGTTATACGACTGAACTTTCCTATCGCATTGAGTTTGAGTCGCAATGCTCTCAAATTCTTTCATTATGTATAACTGATGTAAAATGATTCAACATAATTATCACAAAATTGTGTTTTTACATGGCATAAACTTTTAAACAAAATTCTTTGGGGTTCACTTAATTGAAGATATTTCAATTTTAGGAATATTTATAACGTTTCCATTGTGATTTAAGAAAATCGGAATATGATCCACTTTATGCTTTACTTCTCGTTCTTCCACAATATATTGATTCATTAACAGATCATTTCTTCTATGTATATTTAGAACAGAATATTAATCAGTCAGAGATTTGTTTTTACAACGTGTTTGTGTGTATTACCCGATAGTTCACAATTTATTTCAGAAATTCTCCCAGTTCCGGATATTGTCTAAATTGATTGTAAATTACAATGATAATTTGTATCTTTTCTTGTATTTGATTATTAAAACTTTTCTCCCTTCATAAATAACACCATAATTATTTTTCTGTGAGTGCTATTTATTTTTATAGCCACTCCCACCCCAAACTTTTGTTCCTCATTTTTATTTACTTCAAAACTGTTGTTCTTTATAATTTGGCAGTTTAATACTGCATTTCTGAATTTTGCTGGTTATAAATATTAATAAACATTTACTTATGCTTCATCATTCATATTCTTAGATAAACAGCGTTTAAACTTAGTCCTTTTTTTTTTTTAATTCCAAATTAGAAAATACTTTTTGATAGCAATTTTCTTTCCTTGCAATATTTAATGAAACGGGAGAATTTATTGTACTCGATATTGTCTTTCAAGACATGTTTCGTGCATTCTTTTGTTTAAAACTAATTTTCAGGTATTTCGCTACCCATTTTTTCTCACAAATGCTTGGAATTCCACGAATTGCTACGACATGTTGTGTTAGGTCTTCAGTCTGCAAAATTGAAGCGAGTTTATGTAATCACCATTTTGTATATAAAGAAGTGGTCATTGTGCTAATGATGTCTGATGCTAGTTAGCAGTTAAAAAGTAATGAACATCCGTAGTAACTTTTAGTTCTAAAATTTAAATGTATGCTTTTGAAAACTTAAATAATATCTTTAGGGTTCAAATTTGTTAATCCAGCAGGATTTGAAAAAAAAAAAATTAATGCAAATTTAATTAAAAAAGTGGGGAAAATTTGCAACTTTTTCATATATTGCATCCAGAATTTTGAGTGTTAAACTACCTCGAAATATTAATAAACGAAATGCAATGGTATCTTTCTCATTTTAAATATGAACTTCTCATTAGCATGTGTAAATATTTAATCTAAATATCAAGTATAATAAAATATCAAACACAAATTTTATTAAATATTATCATCTTTATCTGAATGAAAAGTTCGTTGAATCGAATAAGAGTTTAATATTGGCAAAACTACATTTTTCTTACCTTCTTTTGTCAACAAGCGTTAATTAGAATATTAGTAAAATTAGGATATCCGATATCTTAATTTTGATTTAAAAGTATTATTTTTCTTCTGTAAAAATAATTAAGTTTTTTACTCAATTTTTTATTCCACTCTCTGACACTATTCAAACTATTCTTAATTGTAATTATCAAGAATCAACTATAATACTTTTATTGCCTTTGCAAAGAATTGAGTATGTTTTTAATCCGTTTATTTATAATTGAGAATTCAATATATATTTGTGTTGATTTCCATGTATGCGAATTCATCACAGTATAAAAGTAGAGAGGGCGAGAAACACTTGACAATGAGGTTCGACAGATGCGGAGTATTTGTTATTGGGGTGCATAATCATCTCGGGCTTTAATCCCTAGAATATATAGTTGAATTGGATGAGGCTGAACTTTGGTTTTCACTCTTGTCCAGGAGTTAAAAATTAAAAATATTAAGTTCAGAGATTAACGAGCTATAGTAAAATTATTATAAAGATGCATTAACGTTATGTAATTACTATCTGAAAGTTACAATTATTCAATGAAGTACCGTTGCTTGGAAAAAGAAGTTTAGAGAGAATTTTAATAAAATTAATAATTTGGTAACAGTAGATATTTGATTATTCTGCTAGCTCGTCCAGTCTGGCGTTGAAGTAAGTTACTTCCCAGTAAAATTTCAAAAATTGGACTTATAACATCTTTTGCCTCCGGCATACAGATATTTGTCTAATTTTTTTTTTTTTTTTTAATCTTCTGATGGCCAGATGATTAAATAAAAATTCGTTATTTCATAAAAAAGACTTCACTAATCTCAAAAGAATAAATATTTTTTATAATTTTAGATGTATTTTCTGTTAAAAATTTGTCATTTCAGAGCTCTGAAAAGCATATTAGTAGTTAATAATTAGGAGTTAAAACGCCATATTGTGAATAAAGTTGATAAAATCTTACAATTTGTTTGTAACTTTGCAAACGAGTTTTTGACGTCACTGAGTTTTTCCCGGACTTTCTTTCCCTTTGATGGAATTAATTACGAACATTGCCAAAATAATAAGAAGAATTAGTTTAAATATTAAAATGTATGTCATTACTTTACATTGTTTTTACTGTCCAAAACTAAACAAAAGTACCTCAGAGACGAGGATTTAAAAACTATTGCAACATTTGTTTGAAAAACTATCGCGACTAATTTTAAAATTGAAATTATTGATTCTTCACAAATTTCTTTAAAATTTCAGTTTTACTAATGTTTCTCCCCTATTTTCTAAGAAATGATCAAGACTTTCGCCTTCCCAGTTCAAATACTCTCAGTATGTGGGAAGCTGCAGCCAATGTTCTGATTTTTTTAAGCCACTGACGCAACAAGTGACGGGTCAGGGGTTGCAGGTGTCCTCATCTTGTCATAGTTTCGCGATCAGACAATATTACAGGGGATACCCCAACCAAATTCAAAAGTATTTATTTTATTATTCTTACTTCAAAGTTGTTTATTGTGTCCAAACACAGGACTGAGCTATCTATCGCGCTATGAAGATTTAGTTCTCAATTTGAATATGGTTCTTGAATTAATATTGATTTTTAGAATAATGACTAAGTAAGCATGGATATTAAACGAAATAAATACAATAAAGTCTTATTAACTTTTTAACTAATGAAAAAAGAGACAATTGTGGCTTTTTCACTTTAGCCTTCTTTAGAAAACAATACTTCTCTAAATTACAAAAAAGTTTCTATGGCTTTTATGAAGAAAATGGCTCAAGTGTATCAGACTTCCCTACTCAGTGAATATTATATATATGTGTAGGGGGGGTATGGAATTTCAGAATAGTACTTTTTTAAAAGACGTAAAATTTTTTTTTTTAATTTTAACGCGGCCCGCCCGGGAGGAAAAAAAAAAAAAAGAAAAACTGAAAAATGTTTTCATCATTTTTTGATTTCAAAAAAGAAAATTTCTACTGTATCCAAGTTTGGAAATATTTTTAATGTAGACCTTCTATTTTTTCCAAAGATTCCATTCTACCTCTTCTTTTATAACTTTTTTTTTAAAAAGAAAATTCAATCGGATTGGGTCATGCATTTAGATATCAAAAACGATTACCAACCAGTTCGTCCTGAGTATCGACATGGCATCCATTTTTAAGCAGGAGTTTCACCACTTCTTCATGACCTTCGGTGGCCGCTTGATGCAGAGGACTGTAGCCAGCCTGGAAACAAAAATAAAGAAATAAAGAACAAAACGATGGATCAAGTCACGCAAATCTATACATGCACGTCTGCTCTACAAATCATTCGAGACAGCTTCGTCTCAAAAGTTCTTTCATTTTTATTCTATTTATATGTATCTCAAAAAAATGAAAAAGATGCATGGAATTTTTTTTTTTCACTTTGTGATTATACCTGGATAAATAGGATTGCGATGTGACTTTTACCAAACTGTAAATATCGACCAAGAAATTAGTTCTTTATTCGGTTTTTGCCAAATAGTACCTTTCAAATGAAGATTTATTTTGAAATGAGTTCCATGAAGATGATGGTATTTTTAAATACTTATGTTTTCGACAATCGTTTCAAAACAGACTTCAGCGGCTCTCTTCAACAACAACACCAGAAGTTAAAACGCCTTAATAATTAGCCCGAATGGGACATCTCTTTTGGCCTGGTTGATAAAGACACAGCAAACAACCATTGATCAACTTCTTCAAACCAAACGGTACGCCGTTAGCACTCCAGGGTCAACTATCTTCTCCCTCCACAGAGATAGAAAAACATCAAGTGGCAAAAGATTAAAAAAAAAAAAAGTACATTTGTTTTGTTTTTTCCTAGTGATGAATAAAAACATATAATAATTAATCCCCCCCCCCCTGTAAGACGATTTATAAACTTATCATAACTTAAATAAAAATTCCATTCATATTTTTTGAAAGCTAAATATTTGTTTTTCAAATTATGTAAGTGGTAACTCTTTATTTAATCACGAAATAAGAAAATGTATGCCTTAAAACCATTTTTGAAAATTCGGATTTTAAAAATTCTGGTCATTCTTAATACGTTAAGATTTTGGTAACTAGAGAAAGTTACATATTTTTTAAAAAAAATTCATCCGAATCAATAAATACAAGTGGAAATGAGTGGAAAACTTTTTTTTGCGATTGACTTATCTTTACATCTATTAAAATTCTTATTCAATTTTCAATTGAGGGAAAAGATCATCTGTCAGTTTTAAAAAAGAATAAATATACTAAGAAAAAAAAACATAAATGGATACAAATATTTTTATTCATTTTTTTTTATAACAAATATAGAAATTTCCTTTATATATATGAATTAAATTTTTACTCTCGAGTGACAGGAAAATTCAGTCACTTCACAAAATAATAAAGAAATATTTATATTCGAAATCAGGAAAGAAAAACTAAGTACTGTGAAGTTGTGATTTTCATCATAGAAATGTAAATGTTTTCTTAATCATTCAAATAGTTTTTGATTTGACTTCCTTTTGAAACTACCGATTACTAAAACGCATTGCGGATAATAAAAAGAAAGAAGAATATAATCGTATTTTTAAAGGACTATTATTTAAAGTTAAAGAAAACATTTAAAAAAAAACAAGGAAATAATACTTTATGTGATACAAAAATTCGTTAAGTCATTAAATGAAGTTTCTGAAGGTCTTTACTGAAGGAATAATGTCCTTTTTGTTGGAAACAAATTCACATCATTTCAATGTTTGCAAGTATCAGTCTGAATTCAATTGAGCACCAAAATTTTAAGAAAAATCTTGTTTCAAAACAACAAAATATATTAAAGTTTTTAACAAATATATTAATTTGAATTCTGTCCTAAAAAGCAATATGAAAATGTTAGGGAAATTATTGCTTTAATTCGAAAATTTTATCAATTGTTCTAAATTTTTTGAGTAAATTTTTCAACTGCATATCCTGCCATTTTTTAAAATTTATTTATCATTATTAGTTCATTTAAGACTGGCTGTATAAAATATTGAATCTTAATGCTACTTGTTTAATCTGTTTAAATCATGTCATATTAGAAAAATTTAAGTCGAAAAACATTTGATAAAAGTAAAAAATTAAACGAAATTTTTAAAAATAAAAATAATAAAAATGTTTTTGCTTATTTATTATCATTCATTCTCACTCTCATTTTTCTCAACATGAAAATTCATGACACATACGAGGGTCGTTCAATAAGTCTTTAGAAAAAGGAAGTGAAGCGAATTATTTTAGGTAGATTATTAATTTTTTTTAACATCATCTCTTTTTGGCTCTGTACACTTTTCCAAGTACACTTTACCCAACCTTTTTAAGCCGTCTAAAAAATAAAATTTCGGAAGATGCTAAAAATAAGCATCTGTTTGGGTGATGACCTCTTCCTTCGACGCGAACCGATGTCCGTCGAGGCATTTTTTAAAGTTTGAAATTTTTTTTAAAAAAAAGTCATGGGAAGGGGGGGGGAATCCTGTAAAAAATACGGTAGATGTTGTAAAAATTCGAATTTAAATTAAATGATTTTGGCATTCGAAACTGAAAAGGTATGCATCCGGGCATTGTTAGAGGATTTTTTTACTTTTTTGAAAATGAGAACGTTTTATATGATTTATACGCTCAACCGGAGAACGCATAACGACGCATAAAATACTCCCCAATTATTATTCCCGGTGTAGATTATTCCAAGTATAAAAAAAAAAAAAAACGTGACCATCACCTTTCCAGCCGATTTCACCGTCTTTACTTTCTTTGGAGCCCGTTCGCCTTCAAGACCTCACTACTTTGACTGGTCCCTTCTCTCTAGAGTGCAGTCCATGTTTCGTCCACAGATTGCGTTCATTTTCCACTGAGAGCAAACGCGGCACCCATTTTGCCGAGATTTTTTTACACGCAATTCTTTTGTGCAAAATTTAAAACACTGTACCTTGTTATATGCCAGTGACCTTAACTATTTCGCGAACTTGGATCTGTCGATCATTCAAAACCATATCATGAATCTTGTCAATCATTCCGGGAGTAGTCATTTCTTTCACAGGACGCCTCGGACGATGTTCATCTTTTGTGTATGTACTGCTACGTTTAAACTCTATCCAATTTTACACAATAGTTGCAAACACAGAAGTAAATGTGCCATGATCCAACTCAGCTATGTTTTCTTTCGGCATTAAGCCTTTTAAATATGAGTAATCATCGCTCGATTCTCACTTTTTCTCATTATTCTAAATAAACATTGTTTTTTTAGCTTCAATCGACAGTAAAAACGAAACCGTATGAAGGAAATAACTAAAATAGTTGTCTAGTGAGTCATGATGCTTACTAAAAGCAAACCATTTTCGATGCTACGAGCGCCATCTCTTTTATTTTCTATGGACTTACAGAACGATTCTCGTAGCTTGTTATGTAAACTTTTAAATTAAACTTGATTTCAATGTGAACATTTTTCTCTGGTTTTGCTACAAAAATTAGTCAAAGGTATTTTTTAATCTTTATCCTTTTGGTTTATTTTATTATTAGAGACAGAGAAAATCGTATCAAATAAATTTTTTCATTGCGTCTTTTTAATCATCAGTTGCGAAGTGAATTCAAACCGCAAACGACAATATTTCGCTAGAACGGATTGTATTACCTTAATTTCAATATCTCGTTAAAGTCGTGCTCTGTTTAAATAAATTTATTTATTCTACTTTGATAATTTGTTTTTATTTTACTCTTAGAGAAAATGGAATGTAATTATATTTCATTTAATAATATTAAAGAATGTATGCTGATATATTTTTTGTAATTGGATTAGGAAGCGTATTAAAAAGTAGGGTTTTTCAGAATGAAAAATAATTCATTCTGGAAAAACTATTTTAAAAAGATAAAAATTTAATTTCATGACATTGTATCTGTGCAAATAAGAAATAATGTCCGCAGGAAAGGGTAACATATTAGCAGCAAATATTTTTTATTTTTATGGAAATTTTTGATTCGTGTTTTTTTTTTTTTTTTTTGAATAAGATGTAAGAGGTATGCATCTTCAAATGCATTCACGCAAAAACCGCTGTAAGAGGTTAAAATATCTATCCATCTAAAGTAACCGCGGCATTCTTCCCCTCCCTTCCCCATTCTTGATAACGCCCGATAAAGATAATGGAAACACAAATGACTTAAGGCTCCCGTCTACCCGCCATTTTGATTTCGTGGACGTAATGTTAATCCTATGGAATTTTGACTTTAATTCTCACATCTTTATTATTTGATCTATTTGAATGCAATAAAGTGCATTTGAAAGAGCAAAAAATAATGAAGGCTTCTGTGGAATTACTTTTTTCCTAAGATTTTTAAAAATATTTTTATTCTTATTTTAATTATTCGTTTTTGAGTTTTCCGGTCTTTAAAGAATATTTTCAAATGCTTTTAAAGATTGGAGGAAAAAAGTAATTCCACAGAAGCATTCATTATTTTTTGCTCTTTCAGATGCACTTTATTGCATTCAAATAGATCAAATAATAGAGATGTGAGAATTAAAGTCAAAATTCCATAGGATTAACATTCAGCTGATGAAATCAAAATGGCGGGTAGACGGGAGCCTTAATGAGAAAGAATGAGATGAAAGGAAGAAATAGTTGCTCATTTTTAAATATTCAAAACATTCGATACGAAGTGAACCTAAGACTATAAATTGAACGAGTATTTTATATCACTGATTGATACAAACAAAACAAATAATTCGAGATAAAAACCAACGTTTTTAAAAACAACATCTTTATATGGTGGCAAAGTTTATTAAAGAAAATTATTGAAATATTAGTTAAAACTGGTCTCAAATATCTAAATATTGCTTTGTTAGGCAAGTAAGAACGGTTCCCGAAATTTCAGAGCTAAAGCTTGATGAGAAGTTAGTTAAATTATTGATAGAAAATGTGATGTCACACTGATAAAAACATTAAAATTAATTAATTCATCCGGTAAATTAAATGGTTGGAATGCAGTTAAGTCCAACCACTCTTGATGACAGGAATTATTTGGCGGTATTTTGCCAAATGTGGCTACTCTGGTCCGCTTCGTGGATTTAACATTCAGCCAAAAAAACCCCGCCAAGTTTGGCAGTTTTTGAAATCGCCCAAGTGGTTGAGCTAAACTGCATTATTAAAGAAAATGTTAGTTGAAACTTGTCGCAAATATCTAAATACTGCATTGTTAGGCAAGAACGGTTCCCAAAATTTCAGAGCTCTAACTTGATGGGAAGTTGGTTAAATTAATGATAGAAAATTTGATGACACACTGATACGCACACAGACAGACACACACCAAGTGAAATGCATAAAAACGTAAAAACTAACTAAAATTAATTAATTCATCCGGTAAATTAATGGTTGGAATGCAGTTTAACCCAACCACCCTTAGCGACAAGAATTATTTGGCAGTATTTTGCCAAATGTGGCTACCCTGTTCCGTTCCACGGATTTAACGCTCAGACAAAAAAAAAAAAAAAAAAAAAAAAAAAAAAC
>BMAW01036478.1:98411-135967 GCA_019974015.1 Nephila pilipes
GTGTGTGTGTTGTGTGTGCTGGCGGGCGGGCGTGTGTGTGTGTGCGTGTTTTCACCTCCTACTATTCTTTGTTTAAAAAAGGCTAGTTTATTTTTTAAAAACGTGTTACGTAGGACTTTTATATTTTTGTACGCAGTCCTAGTTTGATTGACAGAGTTTAAAATTTTATTTCTGCTGACTTAAAATTCATGCTTTGAATAAAAGGATTGATATTAAAACTTTCTCCCCTAAAATAAGAATATAACGTTCATTTCTAAGACAATTCTTTGATAGATTTATCACTATAGTTTGCTCTTAAATTCAATGTTGAGGAAAAATAGCATTTACTAAAGCTCGATATTTACATTAATAATGTTTAATTTGATGGACGTAAATAGAAGATTGAGTGTTTTAGACACACACACAAAAAAAGACCACTAGAGAAATTCCTCCTTTCTCTCCCTTCAAACTAATTTTTTTATCCAAAATTTTATGTTATCTTACTGTTTCTTCTTACATATGTGACACCCGCACCTCATTACTCAACTCAGCAGCAATATCTCTGTCTAATATACTAGTCAATAAACACTGAACTCCAATTGAAATCACGCAAGAGCAAGCTAAAAAATAATCCCTGATAAATAGATGAGGTCACTTTCTCTGGAATTCCAATAAATTAGATTATGCTCTAATAATGAATTTAAGCTCACCTAACCACCCACTCTGATTCACACACTTCACACTAACAATCGGTTCTTATCTTAGCACTTTAACTAGAATCCTGAGTTAAGTTAGAAGAATTTGCTTAATCGAATCTCCATAAGCACATCTCTGTTTGCTCGGAACGAAAACAAACCCCTTATGAACCGGATGATAACTGGTGGTGAAAAATGAATTATTTTCGATTACATCGTAAGGAAAAGAGCATATTTGCAGCATGGATCATCTATCCCCTCCACCTCTAAATCGATATTGGGCCTGATTAAGTGAATGCTGAGGGTGGGACATCGAAATGTATTGGACAAGATCCAATACATTTCGAACTTTAGAAAACTAACAAAAAGCTCAATTTGGAGAAATACTGTAAGCAAATGGGTAATTTAAACAAAGCACTGAAAGTAAAGAGACCGATGATGTTTAATATAAAGCACATTATATTGCACCACGATAATGCCAAATCACATGCTGCTTTGGCGATTCGCCAAAAATCAGAGCAAGGTTCGGAATTTCTGTCGCCTCAACAATACTCCCCAAACTTAGCACCCTTTAATTATCACTTGTTTAAGTCCCTGAAAAAATTTTTGAAAGGAAAAAAATTCAAAACTGAGGCATACGTCAACTAGCATTAACTGAGTTCTGCACCCCTAAAGGCAAGGCATTTTACAAGAAGAGTATTTACAAAATACCATCACGCTGGCAAGAGTTCATAAGTTTCGACGGAAAATATATTGTACAATAAATGTAATTAAATGTGTGAAAAATGTAATATGTTCTTTCACTTCACAAACGAAGAAAATTTTCCGGTAAATCACACACACACACACACACACATATATATATATATATACTGAAAATTTATGAAACTTGCTGGGTTCCATATTTTCATTTATTTTTCTTTCATTGTTACATTTCTTTCTGAATTTTTGTCTTTTTTAAATATTTTAAATTATTCTTTCATAAATTTTCAGTATATATATATATATATATATATATATATATATATATATACAAAGCGTGGCTATTAAATAACGAGACTGACTAAAACATTTTATTTTGACATCATGCATATTTACTTATAGTCACCTTTAATATACAACCCTCTTCTATCCCTACAATGCTTCATGCAAATCTTCCATTGTTCGAAACAGTGCTGAAAGTCTTCGTCTGTTATAACCTTCAGGACAGGAGCCGCTTTCTCTTTCGCAGATTCAACGGACTTAAATCTTGTTCCTTTTAATGCAGATATTTCAACTTAGGAAACAATTAGAAATAGCATGGAGCAAGATCGGGCGAATAAGGTGAATGGTCTAATACTGCGATGCTGTACTTGGCCAGAAACCTCTTGACGTTGGGTCAAGAAATTGGGTCGTTTCAATAAATTTGGGTCATTTTCAATGGCATTCAAAGTGTCTGTAGAAACATTTCTTAGCTTCTTATTCTTCAAACGTCAGAATTTTAGGCAGCATTTGCGCATTCAATTTTTGCATATTAAAACTGTTATGTAAAATTTGCCGTACGGAATTTTTTTTTGTCTATTCCAGTCTCATCAATCGAGAGAATACTTAACCGACGGTCAGATTGAACTAGATTACCGATTTTTTCGATATTGCCTTCCTTTTTTGACATGCACGGGCTACCTGGTCATGAATCCTCTTCATCGTCATCTCGGCCATCTTGAAAACGCTTTAACCACTCAAAAACACGTGCACGTGATAAACGTTCATTGGCAGGCACTTCTTTCTATAAATTATAAGTTTCAGTAGCTCTTTCTTCAATTGTCTTGTGAAATTTTTCCAATTATCAAATGAATTCCTTCACAATTCGTTATTCTATTGATACCCTTATCAATTTTCTGGCGGAACAAAAAAAAAAAAAAAATAACTCTAATGCGAATGAAGGGTACGGCTATACAGATTTGTTTACAGAAGTGAGAGTCACTGCATTCGAAAGAGAAGGTTTCAAGCTAAACAGATGTTGGTTGCTGGCGTTTGGCGCATGCGTACTTCTTCGGTAGGAGCGTCAGTCTTGTTATTTAACATCCACAACTCGTGTATATATATATGAACAAAGCGCATCAATATACTATTCATAAAATATTGCATTATATAACAAACTAATCTTGTCACTCATAAATCTCCATTACAGAAATATCTAAGAAACTACATAATTAAGGAAATTATTAAAAAACAACGCAGAATTGTAATACAACTCATATAACAATTAATGTAATTAATTAAACAAACCAAAATTTTAACTTAAAAACCAAAGAAATTATTAAAGGGCAATAAACTTATACGAGAAAGCCCAGTGAAAGAAACAAGGAGAGGAAGGAGTTGTCCGATTGGGATAAAAATTGTTGGATGTCAGAACATACATAGAAAAACAAATGATTAAAATTTCAGAACAAATAACTGATATATCTCAGAGTTTGGCCGTTACAAACGGAGGAAGTCAATAAGGCGTTGGTCCACCTCTAGTCTGGATGCGAGACGTCACCCGGAGTGGGATAGAATGATAAATCTCCCAAATGGTTTTTCGAAGAATTTCGAGCCCAATTGTCTCCAACTGTTGGGCTAAATCGTCAACATTCCGATATGGTTGCAATCTCCTTCTCATAATGTCCCAAATGTGCTGTATGGGAAAAAGTTCAGACGACCTAGCTGGCCGAAAAAGTGTTGGGAAAGCTTACAGATAACTCATAGTAGCACATTCCATGTGAGGCAGGGTATTATCTTGTTGAAAAGTACATACTGGGTGTCGCAAAAGGAACGATAACACAATCGGTCGTAGAATGTCGTCACTTACCGCTGTGCTGTTAGTGTGTCAGAAATGACTACCAAAGGGGTCTGGCTATCAAAGGATATGGTATCCCAGACCATAATACCCTGTTGTGGGTCTGCGTGGCGTGCTGTATTAAGAACAGAATCCTCACGCTGTCCTGGACGTCTCGGACATGTTTGTGGTTGTCATCAGGACACATTTGGAAACTGGACCCGTCACTAAAGACTACACGTCCCCAGTCAGCGCAAATCCAAGTTGATCAAGCTCGACACCGCTGTAATCGGACTTGGCGTGTACAGGCGTGAGAGGTAAGCGGCGCAACGGTCGGCGAGAGCGTAAATTCCGCTCTCTCAGTCGTTTGTCGAGGGTCATGTTGGATACATGTATGTAAGACACACTGTGGATTGTTGATAACGACGAATCCGGTGTTGCAACAACTGGTCTGACAATCGCTCTGTCTCCCCATTCTGTTGTGGTCTTCGGTGGACCGCTGTCGTTTTGACGCTAATATTTGCCGTTATTGATCCACTCTTGCCTGCTTCGTCTAATCGCCGCATCGCTTCGAGCGATTGTTTAATTCGTCCAATCAGCCTCTTTCATTCCGTTAGCATGACCTCTTTCAAACGCTGACATCTGAACGTAATGCGCACGAATCTTATGGCGAGGCATTGTTAGAGCCGACTTAAGATATCCAAAGTCAAAATGCAACCGAAATTTTGACCATCCAATTGAGAATCGCTCCTTATATACACCTGCTGAATGCGCAGTTCCGATGAGCAGAAACTCTCGCTATTCCTTCATTAGACACCAAAGTATAATTATTTTCATGTTCGGTTCCTTTGTCTTTGCATACGCAATTTCATTTTAATCGGGAAACTCCTTCTTGGTAAGTCGATTTTTTTATAGAGTGTATATATCGAAAATATGCAAATATTTACGACAAGTAACTTCCATAATAATGTAAATAAAATAAAATATCCATAAAAGTGTAACAAAAAATGGAAATAAAATTTTTTATATGCAGATCGACTTCAAGACGTCATAAACCAGAAAAAGGATATAAATGCAGGAATCGGGATTTCGCGGAAACTTCTTTTTTTCATTATCTCAGCAGTAAAATTCTATTGTTCAGCTTTTTTTTTTTTTTTTTTTTTTTTTTTTGAGGAAAGGTTACTTGAAATTGTCCCAATTACGTGATTTACCGGAATCCATGATTTGGTTAGCGGATGCTGTTGAAGTAACAAGGAGTGTCATTTCAGGGCTATGGAATATCGATTCCAAGACACAGGAAATATTAGACTTTATCCAAGATATGATTATCCACGTGTTTATCACAGTAACTGATGACTAATATATCCTGTTAATGGTTCATCGAGATAGAATAAGCAATACTACATAGCTGCGAAAACAGTTACTTTTGAAACAGTACGAAAGATGTCAAGCCAAACAATAGTCTCAATTAAAGGTGTCTCTGTGCACATAGGCCAATGGTGTGTATTCCGTTGACTTCAAGACTCGGAGCGGTCTAGAGAAGTGGGCTGCTGAACATCGAGATTTGGTTCAACGTGACTGGAGCCAAGTGCTGTTTACGAATGAGTTCTATTCAATCTGGAGTGTAATACTCGTAGAGAGGAAGATGCATTCGAAATAATCCCACACTCCTTCAAAAAAGATCACATTACAGACGAGATGGTTTGATGGTATGGCCTGGAATGGATGGTATGGCCATATGTGGACGTACGTACCTGCATATCACTAGGAATAGTAATTTGGCGACCCAAAGGTATACAGACGAGATACTGAGACCTCTTTCCATACCTTAATTTGCAACTATTGGTGATTCCCTTCTTTCAGTGAATGATAATGAATGATCTTATACAGCTCGTCTTGTGCAAAACATGCTTGAAGTTGAAACATCAGAGTATAGAATAGCCAGCAAGCTCTCCAAACCTAAATCCGATCAAACATGTTTGAGACACTCGAACGACGCATAGCAGCGAGACCAAGACTTCTTTTTACCATCCGGGACTTGGGAGTTTGCACTTCTTCAGGAGTGGAACAGTATTGTCCAAAGTCGTATCGATGACTTTGTCTCATCTATACGAAACAGGTGTGCAGCAGTCATAGCTGTTCGAGGGGACCATACACCATATTAAACATCTTGCATCATTTCCAAACAATACATTTTTGTCATTTATTTGTAACAAAATTGTTGCCCATAAGTGTCTTTACATGTTCTTTTACCAGCAAAGAATTTTAAAGCTCCCCTAAAAAATGTATCTTGTTTTTTGTATTGCATTTTGTTACACGTGTATTCTCCATTTTAAGTCTTTGTATGACTGTCTCGCATAGTTTTCTTAAGTTCTTTGCTTATTCCCTTAATTTTTTGAGCCGTATGTATATAAATTGGGTAAGGGGTGAGCTCCACCAGAGCAGAAAAAAATTGGCAAATTCACATAAAATCACCCTTGTTATTTGTAATATACAATATTTGATGTTTCAAAATAGGTAGAATGAGTTTTGAAACCGAATGCATCATTTGACTGACAACTAACTTATTTGATCTATATACTTAATTTGGTGTTACTTTCTAATCAATACTTAAACCCCAGGGAATTTAGGATATATATACTATTTACACACACGTATGAAAATCGGTATTTCGATCAACATTCGAATAGGCAATAAATTCAACAGATTTAGAGGCCAATCTCTCTGATAGAAGTCTTTTTTTTATATTCAGTGGATGTGCCGGTTCAAAATAAACAGTTTAAAATCAAAATATTTACATAAAAAACCAATAGAAAAACACTATACGAGTTTCTGTCGCTACGTAAAGTGGCATTTAAATTTAGCAGGCGCCACTTGGTGAATTGTAACCTTTAAACATTTTCGACAAGCGGTAGCAGCTATTCCAAGGTTTTCTATGTTTGCAAAATACTTTGTTTCAGGGGATAAATAAATGAAGCTGACTCGCATAAAGAGAAGCCAAGATTCACTTAACGTCATCCGTAGAATTTCAATTGCTAATGTCCATTCTCCTTTCGTTCTATCATTATCTACCCAAAGTCCTGTGTAATAATTCTCAACAAAGTTTCTCTCTCGTATAAACAGGGATATTTATGGACGCACCTAAAGTTAATGGCAACTACTATTAATCAAAACTTTTAAACAAAGCAGATGGCTTTAGTCTAGAGGGTGGATCTTTATTTTACCATTTTCTCAATTTGGATTAGTATGAAAGAAAAAAAGATAATGGAATGAAGTGATTAACAAGATGTTAAAAACCATTTTCAGCCAGGGAATCTTCAATTAAACGATCGAACGTAATGAAATTTGACCGCCGAAGATTAACAACAAAAATCAGTAGATAGAAAAAAAAAAAAAAAAAAGCAGATATATATTGTCTCAACTGAATCTACCAAAGTTTTAAGTAATATAAATACTGAAAGTCTTACACATCAATATTTCATAATAAAAAGATTTAACGATTTATTAATAAGATTGATGACGTTTTATCTTTTGATTAATCTTGGAAAATGCCTATGGGGATTTTTTTTTATCTATAATATCTTCAGAATCTTCTTTCAATTTTTTAAAAATCGGTCACAAGAGCTAACGTTTTGGAAGTAATTGCTTAAATAAAATACAATAATTTAAATTTCGACAGCTTCAGTGGTTTTATTGAATTTTTATAAAAGAATTTCTAAAATAAATAATCCTGTTTATTTTAAAGAGATGAAATTCTGTCACTTTGTAATAATAGAAAGGTTGTATCGATATGTATTTAAGCAGGGTGCTCGAATATTAGAATTAAGAAATACAAATCATAAAATCAGTTATTCGATACTAACATATCAAACGTTTTTTCTTCAGAAAAATAACTCAAATGGCATATAACAAAATAAAGTTAATTAACATTGCTAGAAATTAATCTTTATCAATAACTATGTTCTTTAATTAAACGAGTATCTGTACATTATTTTATCCCTCTTACACATTTAAAGTAACATTACATTTAGTACATCATTTTATCTCTTATCTTTTGTCAAATAATGTTCGTATTTTGACTTAACCTGTATTTAAAACTCATTTTACATTTATCTCATATCATTTTCAATTTTAGTTATCAATATATATATATATATATATATATATATATATTCAGATTTCATTGTTGTTTATTCCACTTCAGCTGAAAAAGAGGGTGAGACCACGTGCAGCACAAAAGCACAGAAGTGATCAGAATAGCCAGAAGAGAATAATTTTATCCTTCCTTTCTTTTTATAGAAGAGATTTTCACTTCACTCACATTTTCCGGTGTAACGGCTTCCACAGGTCTACCCGAGCGTTCCGCGTCATTTGTGTCGGTACGACCACGTTTAAACTCGGCAAACCACCGACAAATCGTTGCTTTTGATGGACAAGAGTCCGGGTAACATTTTTCAATCCATTGTTTCGCTTGCACGGTGTTTTTCCCCATTAAAAAACTATGTTTTATCAGAACACGAAACTCGGTTTTTTCCATTTTTTAAACAAACTACAAAACGACTTTACTCCAACCTCGATAACTCAGCTGTTTCTGGTCCGATCGACTTAAGATTTTGACACGTTTCAAGCAAAGGTTAGTACTCTAGAAAGACCTGGTTACTGGTTTACTACGAGCGACATCTCTGGGTTAGTCTCGGAACTTATTGATCCATGTGTTATACACAATAGATCACATGGTATAAGGTGTTGGAATTTTGAGGGATCAAACAGCCTAGTTGGGATTATCCCTACCGGTCTTCAATCAGGAGAACAAGCTCAGAAGATTTTTATGATCGCGTGATTGCATAAATTAAAAGGTAATTTGGAATCGTATCAAAAATACGAATGAACATTTAAGTTAGAGAAGAGAAAAATTAGGAAATTAAATTATTTTTCAGTCAAACTGTTACAATTAAACATAGGCATTTCTTATCGGAAATTATTCGGGAATTCAACATCCCTCAATCAACAGTATCAAAAGTGTGCTGAGAATATATAATTTCAGTTATTACTTAAGATCATAGACAACATTGTGGCCACTCGTTTTACTTAATAGTCGCATCTGAGATCAGCGATGTCAGAGTAAAATAGTCAGTATTACCAGACAAGCAATATTAAGTCAAATAATATCAACAATCGATGTAGAACATGCGATAAACTAAATCAATTAACAACAAACTGAGGACAGTGTATCAAAATTTCGTGTTGAAGGATATGGTTGCAGAAGACAGACTCGAGTACCTTTACAAAAAAAAAAAAAAATTAGAAAAACTTCATCAGATGCAGTGCCTCTGCTGGGCTCGCAAGCATATCGGTTTGGTCTCTAGAAGACAGGAAAAACCTTGCTTGTTTAAATGAATCATGATTCCAGTTGCTTAGATCTGATGTGAAAATGACCATCTGGTCTAATCACCTGGATCTAAAGACTGAAGGTGACGCTAGCTCCAAGAAAGCATAAAGGCACTGTGCGAGCTGTTGATGGCTCCATAAAAGTATGGGCCGTTTTTAGTTGGCATAGACTGATTTATCTGTCAAATTAAACCAATTATTGACCTGGAAAGATTAAACTTCGCTATTTGGAGACTTTTTGCAACCAATCATGTACTTAATGCACCCATAAAAAGATAGAATTTTCCGTGAAAACAATGCGTCATATCACCAAGCGAAATTAATTCGTAATTGGTTTCAGGAGCATTTTGGACAATTCCAGCAAATGATTTGACTACTTAAATCTACAGACGTGAATCTCTTCAAATACATATGAGATATGATCGAAAGGTGAATTCGTGCTCAAAATCTCGCACCGGGAACACTTTCTCAATTCGGACGAATGTAGAAGTAGCATGGCTGAATATTTCTTCATGGACTTCCAACGACTTGTTGAGTCAATAACTACTACGTTGAGTTGTTTCACTTAATCGTGCAAAAAAAAAAGGTCCCACGTGATATTAGGATGTATCCCACTACTTTTGCTAATCTTTATGATTTTATGTAGTAAAACTACAGAAAGTCTTTCAATTAAAATTAGATTTTGTAGTAAATTTCATTCATCATACATCTTTTAATTTTATGAGATGATTCTTTATTTAATAATTTCAGTTTTATGTTAAAGTTGGATTCAAGATAATGGATCTAATATTATAAGCGAAATAATTATTTCGATTCTAAGAAAAAGCTAAATAAATTAAGGCACAAATAAAATTATGACGAAAAATGTATTATTAATTAAGTGCATATACATAAGTTTTCTAGGAAATGTTCATTCGTTTAAATATATGCAATGAAACAATAATTAACCTTAAAAAAAGTTAATAAAACTTACGGCATCTAAGGCATTAATTTTGGCACCACCTTCTATCAAGGCTTTCACAATCGCTACATGTCCATTAGCTGAAGCTAAATGAAGAGCTGTTCGGCCTTCCTTTAATAGTAAAACAGAATAAATGAAGTAATATTAAAAACAAGTGAAACAACATAATATAGCAGATTCTACGAGGTCATATATTCAAAGAACGATTTCATTTTCTGTTGTAACACTTTAATATTTTAAAAAATTTATTTGAATAGACAAAATGAGCGGTTAAGAAACAAAATTTTCTTTCCAATTTATTGACAAGCATTCGTTATTTGCGAAAATAGTCTTTATCATGATAAATGTATAAAAACTGCATTGAATTCTTTCAAATATAATTTTCTTAAAAATTATTTTATTAATCAATATTTATTTTACTTTTCTCTTTGCTGAAAGAAGCATATTAATTGTTTCATTTTTAATTCAAATATTTGTTTATTTCAACTTATTCTGAAAATGGTTTTTTGTTAGAAAATAATATTTTTTCGTAGTGACTTAAAGTAGTCCCTTTTAAATATGTACATAAAATGTATCCCGTAAACTAAATAAAATGATAAATTTGTTAATTAAGGCACATGTGACTGTTTTTAATATTGTTATTCATTAAAATAATTATAAAAAGATATATACTCTCTGTTCTTAATAAACTTAGCGTCTAACTCTTTTGAGATAAAGCCATATAAAAACAATTCTTTCATTAGATCATAGTATTTGATCAATACTCTTAAAATTTCCGTTAATTTTTTTTTCTCGTAAAATGAAAATTTGAGTGTAAAAATGAACTATTGTATAGAATAAATGTACAATTAATCAACAAACTTTTTTCACAGTAGATAAATCAGGAATGATTAAATATTTTAGCACGATATACCAAGTGTTCGTGTTTAAGGCATAGATTGATTCGTTAGCTTTGAGAATATTTTTTTAAAATAAATTTTGTTCCCTTTGATGCGCAAGGAAAATCTCAAAATTATGTGTGTGTGTTTCTTTTTTTCTCTCCCCCCCCCTCTCTCTCGTTTCCTTAGCAAATGAGACTTAGTACATATGAAGCCCAAATGAAATTCCAATTATCACTACAGAGCCTCGAGAAACGCGTTAAAATTCAACATCCGATGGTGTGAATTTCCTGTGAACAGCAGTAGACCAATTTGATGCATTCCGTCAAATAACTCACCGCATTTCCTAATCAAATTTACTCGACGGGGCAGCGCAGTTTGGTTCTTCACCTTTGAGATTATGATATCCTATAACATGTCAAAAAAGGTTAAACAGTAAGGATGAGAAATGTTTGTTTTCGACGGCTTCTTTGACATCATAATATTTTTGACAAATTGTTCCTATTAATATTCCTGTCAACAGAAAAGTTCTTAAAAAATATTTGTTCAAAATTTCTTAAGAAATGTTGATGCTATACGTCTCAGTTTTAAATTATGTAAGATGAAATACAAAAATTAATGACTCTGACTGTATATCAAAATAGCGTTACAATACAGGAGACAAAATATGGAAAATAATTTTTAAGGGGAAAGTTGAATTTACTCAATCAGAAATGAATATTATATTAATAAAATATGTAACTCTCAAAAAGGCAGTGAAGTCGGAATGTAAAATTAATTTTAGAGAAATTTTCATTCTTAAAAAGAGTGTCGCGTTTATGTTCTATTCTTGATATAAGAATACACATTATGACCTTAGCATCATCAGTTTGTTAACAGTCTTGTTATATATTCTTTTATTTAGGGCAATTTTTTTTTATATATATTTAGTATTATAGAGGTATGAATGCAATATTAATCATGGAACAATTTCAATCTTTGAAAAGTGGCGAGTGTATATTCTATTCTATAACATTATGAGAAGATACTTTGTACCCCTACCATTAGTTTATTGACGGCCTATCTTGTTGTGTATCATTTAACTAAGGGCGCAATTATTTTTGTATTTCAGCGAAAGTTAAATTTATTTTATAAGATTTAATATGAACAGAATTTTGATCATTTTTAATCATAATAAAGTCTTTGGAAACTTCTATTCCATGTTCAAGAATACATGAATACGAAAGAATTGATAATTAAATATCAGAAAGTTGTATCTATAATTATAAATAATGTCATTAAACATCACCAGTAAATCAAAAATTGAGATAACTTTCAAATTATATATATATTTTGCATAAATTATTAAATCAAAGGCTGTATTATGTTATCAAAGAACTATTCAAATATTCAGTCGAGAACGGTAGCGTACAGGCGCGTGTCTTTGACTCTGTTTCTGTGAGGTGGGGGGATATAAGCGCACGCAAACGACCGAAGGGTATCGGCAATTTGTGTGCTCTTTCTCATCCCCGACATTTGCCATATTTCTCGCAATAGTTGTGTAAATTAAAAAGGTCTATAAGGAAAATTGAGTAGTCTCAAACATATGGATGACGAATTGAGATAGAAAATTATCGGTAGATTGGAGGCAGGCCAATCACAAACGTAGATGGCTACAGATCACATTGTAACTTCCAGTATCGTTTGTAATTCGTGGAAACAGTTTCAGGACACTGGATCCATATCGAGGAGACCTGTACAAGATCGACTAAGATCCACAATGATAAATGAGAATAGTTATTTGGAGCTTTTAGGGTAGTAGCACAAGAATGTTACAGCTTCGCAGCTCTCCCGTGAGCTGTATGCAACCATTGGAAACCGAATTTCGCTGTCTACAGTTGCCCGAAGGCTTCATGAGAAAAGGCTGTATGTCAGAAGATTCGTTGTTTGTGTTCCTCTCACTGCAGCTCACAAGAGAATGCGTTTAGGATATTGCAGACAAAATGTATCTTCGATCAGACTTCAGTGGATCATCATATTTTTTACCAATGAGTTAAGATTCAGCCTAGATACTGATTTTTGCCTTACTTCTATCTGGAGGTGCATGAGACACGATACCACCCCTCTCTCATCAGGGAAAAGGTGGAGGAAGGTGTGCAGCGGAAGCGTAATGATAAGGGCAGGCATTATGTTAGACGTCTGCTCTCCCCTGCATGTATTTGACAAAGGCTCCTGACTGCTATGAGGTATAGAGAGATCTTAGAGCCCCATATTTGAAGTTTCAGAGCCGCAGTTGGTCCTGTGTTCCTGTTAATGTACGATAAAAATCCACATAGGATTTAATTGATCAACGATTACTTTAAAATTACGAACATTCGCTGCGTGGATTAGCCAGCCAAATCTGATGATTCCTATCACAATTGATGATATATTACTTATTGTAATAATATATACTGGGAAGAGTTTATTGATTGTAAGATGAGTAGTTCCACAAATACTGACAGGAGTAATTATCAAACTTTGTTTAAGGAATTGAACTTGAACCATTAGCCCTTTGTTCTTTATCAGAAATCTGAAATTGATCGAATTTACCCAATCTTATTTTGAAATTATGTAGATTTTACAAAAATATAGATTTCTATTTGACATTACTCCTAAAAGGGAATTGAAGGCTTCATTAAAAATTTACTTGCTTTTTTTAGAGAAGAAAAAAAAAATTTAATACTTCATTTTCTTCAGAAAACAAATTCATTCCAGTAAATGAATTATTCATTAACTCAAATTAAATATGAAATCATTTTCAGAAAATAGTTAAATACATATACTTTGCCTTTGGGCACTTTAGTTTTTATTTAAGCAGGCATTTCAAAAATTCCGAACGATAATATTTATTGTTTAATACTTTACTGAAGCGATTGTTTCCTGATTTATTTTTCAAAAACTAAAGTGCTGAAAAACCTGTTCAAATTTAAATAATCATGATGATAATGTGTTTTTCAATATAGAAATGTGTAGTGAAAACATCGCAGCATTTGCTTTTTGGAACACTAAGTATTATTACCTTAGAAAACCTTCTCATTTAACAATATTCTTCAGGGAGAAAACTTTCAGAAATTTAACGCATCACTTTACACTTTGCATTTGGTTACTTATTTACGAATTTACACACAAAAAAAAAAAGGAGGAAGGAAGAAATAAAGAAATAAACCAACTGACGGAATTTATGCTTACAAAAAAAAAAAAGGGAAGGAAGAAGCTGGTTTGTAGTGACGGTCTGAAGAGAAGAAAAAAACTCAACGATCTTAAAAGCATCCATTAAATACTCCCTGGATAGCACAGAAGTCGTTTAAAGGGGCTGTAAACAGAGGTCTTGAGAAAAGGAAATTATTATTTTTCCATGCAAAACGAGTATTCTGAGTTGTGGGATGATAGCTAGTTCTGCAGGAGAAAGGTCAAACGCACCTCAAAAGGCAACACAACACCTTGATGAGCCCGTAGAGACGAACTCTCAACGACGTGGTTCTTCATTTTGCTGCGTTGTGTAAACACTAGGTTTTATCCAAAAGGAATCATCAGAGGAATATGCAATATATAATGCTTTTTTTTTTAAAAAAAAATATTGTTCATGAATCAAACACAGAATTTCCGCATTCCCTCGTAATTTTATATTTCCTTCAAACTTAAAAAAAGAGGGAAAGGTTTTAGGTGAAATGGTATTTGCGCTGTGTGTGTTTAAAATAAAAAAGACAAAGTTTTAGAATCTATAATTCTACTGTAGAATAAGCTATATATTTATTGTAAAGTAAGAGATATAATTAATTTACAATAACATGCTAACTATCGAATAACATGATGTACAAAAATTGTAGAACTGAGTAGAAAAAGCATTTTAATCAGGCGCATTGTTTTTTGGACCCCTAAAATAGATAATATGATTAAAGATTGTGTATTTTGCAAATAAATCGCTTTGTAACGTTCTTACGGAGTTACGCATTCTGTGACCTTAGTGCATTTGAAAATAATCCCAATCTGCAATATACTTAATTTTCAAATTGCGAAAATGGAAAGATTATTTTAGAAAGATGTTTCCAGATTTGAATATTATGCTTTTAATAAAGCCGAATATGCATGCGGGCGAAATCCCGAGGTCTCTCGTGATATTTAGCGTATGTGTTCCAACAAGCAAAAATCAACGAATGCAACCGAAATAAGCGTGTTAATAAAGAATGTTTTATGCCACATGTATTCATGTGTTTCCATTCGCTTTTACCCTACTTGCTACATGTGTATTCAGATTTAAAAGCAGCTTAAAATGGTTTACAAAGGTGATTTGAAAGGATGTTTTAAAAAAGTAATATAATTATAAAAATTGGATGATGAATTATATTATGGAAATACAGAGCGGGTTGCACGGTTCACTTAATTCCTTTTATAAATATTTGCTTTAAGTATTTCAACAAAAAGAGAGAGATGGCATGGAAGAAACGAGAGTTTTTTTGCTTACCAAATCTGGTTCAACCTTGGTTCCAGTTTTGAGGAGTGCCCGCACTTGGTCCAAGTTGCCCGTAGCTGCGGCCTGCCGCAGCTGTTCGGCTTGGGAGGACATGGCCCCCCTTGGCTTTCTTTCTACATACGATGCAAGTTTCTCGAACGAGTCACTCGGGACATGACAAGACTGCAAAGAGGAAAAAGCATTTTAGAACGGGAAAAAAAAGTAGGAAAAATAAACACAGATGGTTAGATGACAAGAAATTATGAAAACAATTAACGTGTTTTATTAATTACTTTAAGATAATTGTATGACAGGTTTTCAAAGCAAAAGCCTTTTTAAGTTATAAAATTAAATTTAAATGTTGAATGTATACGATAGAATAATGTTTCAAGAAGTTAAAATTAGAAATTTCGATTATTTTTAATGAATATATTAAAATGAAATTTTGAAATGATAGTTTTAAAATGAAGACAAATATATATAAATGCTGAAAGGAAATGAAGAAATATGGGAGAGGAGGAATGTAAATCTATCACAAGTAGTATTACCATACGTATAATTGTGGAAATATATGTAGGATGTTAGTAAATTTTGAGTTAACTGCCCCATTTAGTAACTTTAATTCAATATATATTTTAAAAGGAATTTAAATTAGCTACATTATGCAGCAAGTTCTTGTTTTAAAAAAAAATTGCTCGCTCCAGTTTCATAGTTATTAAAAATATTAAATTTCTTTACTTGAAAATTTCGATTTTTAATTCCTTTATCAAAACTGAATTACTTCAAAAGAATTAAGAGTACAAAATAAAAAATGATAAGCTATTTTTTTAAAATTAATTTAATTCAAAGTTATATAAGTGATATTGTCATTGTTAGTAAATAGCAAATTTTGAGAAACACACAAATATACACAAGTCATCAAATATATCTAAGATAATTGATAAATAAATTAAGTGATTTTGTTAAGAATTAACATACCTTCAGATTGTTTATAATGTTTGATTGTTGATTACCTCGTTTTAATTGATGGAAATGAATGATTTTCCTTAAACACTTTTGAACTCTCATATTTTCACTTCAAATAAATGCAGCTTTCAAAATTTTGCTTACTTTTCCTATTTTTTTAATTAATTGACAATTAAACAGAATGGTTTGAAATAATATCCACCAATCTAAATAGCATATTATAGTCACGAAATATTCTCATTGGTATATCTCTCGTAGTACTAGATCTTCAAGTTTGATGAAAAATTGCATCTGCTGAGGTATTGACGTCTCTCGCTTTCACTCTCACAAAACACAATTTTTTACAGATAAATTTTTAAAAATGAAATCTATGGTGGGTATATTAGATTTTACTGGCTTACGTCCAAAAATCGTTGAAAATTTTAAATCCAGCAGTCACAGAATGTTTATAGCAGGCAGATTAGCAGAATGATGGTTTCAGCAACGCATTCCTCCAACACACTAGCAAAATTTGTAGGAATAGGCATGCAGCCATATCTGCCTTTATGGAGGATGTATACAAAAGGCGTAACCCTTTTGACACAATTGGCTGCGCGAACGAAAGGGCATCTTGAGGTTGAGAAGTCTGAGCGCGGGAGGGGCATGATAAATCCTTTCCTGCTGAGGAAGTGTTACAGAAAGGATATAATATCGACTATCAGATTATTTTGTTAATCATATTTCGTATTTTTTTTTTCTTTAAAAACAAAGATTTTAAGGATAATAAAAAAGTTTTTATTAAATGTATTCAAAAATGTTTAAATTTGGTAAAATAAAGTATTTTGCTTCACATTTAAAAACATTTTATGATAAATATAATACCGTATATTTCGGTGTATAATGCGTACTTCTAGCACAAAAAAATTAGAACGAAATTTAAGGGTGCGCGTTATACGCCTTTTATGCCAACACCAAACGTTCTTTTTGCTGCACGATTTCCGCTTTCTTCCGCAAATTGAATGACTTTGCATTGGAAACCACTGAGCTCGTTTCGTTTGGCTAGGCGCATTTATACTACCAAGAGGAACATTAGTAAACTATAATTCGAATAAAAAAAATGTGATTTACTAAAGCCGTCGATGTTCACTTCAAAATCAAGACATCAAATTATTCGAGAAAGAGGATTTATCTAACTCTTAATTCAGCGAATTCACTGAAGTCGGATGTGCTTGTTCTTACCCCAAATTGTGTTCCTCTTTTGTCGGAAATATAGAATAACATTCTTGCGTACATCTGCATTGAATATAACCCTCCGTGTTCACCGAATTGTAAATCTCCCCTGCCCTCATGCACACATTGTTCTCTTATCACTTGTTAATTTAGATTAAAATTTTTCGATAGCCATTGAAAATACTTTAAATGAATAACTTCAAAAGATCGCAGGTGTAAAAAAAAAAAAAATGGTGCTCGTTATACGGAGAAATATATCAAAAAATTAAACTAATGCAGTTCGAAATTTTAGGAGTACGTTATACACCGGTTTATACGGTATATCGACTAACTTTATTTAAAATGCAAAATGAGTGTTTCAAAAGTTAAAGTATAAAATTTAAATACATAAGTATATATATTACGTCGTTTCAATTTCAATATTAAAAAGAAAAGGAGTTAAAAGCTTAAAATGAAAACTTCCAACTTTTCCCGAACCATTGCAACAAACTAGCTTACAAAACTTATTAATATATTGAATACTATTACTCTACCCACTTCATTGCGTCTTTTATTAAGGTATTTCACTCGTATTAATTTCATTTCATACATTTTAAACCATTTTGTACCTTGTTTTGAAATCGTTTTTCAGTGCTTCAGAGAATCAAAAAAGTTGAATAAAATTTCTCATCTTCTCTTTTCTTTAAGAAAACCCCCATTAAAATTTTTTTTTTTTATCCATTGGGTTGAATACAACAAAAGTGTAAAAGTTCTTGAAAGATAGATTGCTCGACTGTTTTGTATAATTTTATTAAGATGCTATAATTATTATTTTTATTTAATTACATTATAGTCCCTCGATAAAATAATGTTAACTTATCTTTAGCATTAGTTGAATTATTTTACCAATTACTGGTAAAGCAATTTCCGAAAAAATGTACGCATATTCTTAAAGATTTTAGTCATTCATACCGAGCTAACAAATTCACAATTTTTATTGAATTGTCTATACACGCCTTAATGGTAAGATTTTTCATAAAAATAGTAAAATAAGCTTACAAATACATTTGTCCTTTAAGAAATAAGTTTTAAAGCATATATTTTTAATTTATTCGTACAATTTTAATTAAGACCATTCAAAAAATTTTACTACCGGGAATTACATGAAAAAGGACATTCCTTTTTTCTCTCTTTTTTATAACAGTTAATTATAACTCATCCTGATTTTTTTTTCTCAAGGAAGGAAGAATTTTATTCCCTCTTTGTTCACAACTTTAACGTCATAAAGCACACCTTACTTAGATTTGAAATGGCATTCACTGCGGAGTTCTTTGACCATAATTTACACACTCACACACATTTGAAAAGTCAAGTATTCTTCTCCCAAAATGTTATCAACTCTTCAAAGGAATGTTCTCCGAGACACTTTCTCTTTTCGTTTCCCTTTGTAGGTACAAAAGGAATTCAGCAGCAGCGATAACAATAAGAAAAGAGGTGGAGTAGCAGGTGGGAGTACCCCCCCCCCCCAAGAGATACTAAGGCTGAAAAATGACAGTTTTACGCAGGTGGGACAAATCTTTTCAGACATTCCAGTTAGCCATATTACAATCCAGTATTTTCAAGTGACATTCATGTGTTTAATGTTTAACATATTTTGTTAAAAGAAGAAAAAAAAGAAGGGGGGGATACTAATTAATTAAACTGATTGTTTTCCTGAAATGTATAATAAATCTGCAGAAATGTGAGAATGAATTCCTTTGAGGATAGATTTCTTGCAAAATTTTTTAATTATTTATTTTACATGCTTAGAATAAAAATATGCGGAACATACATAATCAAACATTAAAAGAAGAATATGCTAACGAAGTTTTTGCCCTCCTTTGTAATTTTTCCTAATAAATCGAACGAAGACATTTAATTCAGCATAAATATTTTACGACCATCATTTCTATAGAATAGCTTTACAACTAGTATCAAAATGTATTCCCTTCTAGCTTCAATAATTATTCATTGTCTTTTAGTTATATCAATTGCGTAATAAATAAATGAATAAGTAACACAACTTCAGATTTAGAAGCTAGTAGTTTCTTATTTCACACGAAAATAAATGAAATTACAAGACTTAACTCGAAATGGATTAATAGATACGGCATTAATAAATTCTTGTTTTGATAAAAAAAAAAAAAAATTAAAAATGGTAAAATTTTTCAAAATAGAAAATCAAAAGAAAAAATAATTATTGTGATTTTAAAAATAAACAAGAAGTGTTATCTTTAAGAAATGTTTTTATCAATTATTTATTTTTATTTATTATTATCATTATTATTATTGCTTTCAGACTGAAAATAACTTCTTTAAGAATTAGCATCATTAAAATGTGGTGCATATTCAATCTGATTCTGTAAACTCCATAATTTTCGTTTAAATGTCCCAATTAACAATAAAAAAAATTTCAAAAGCAAATTTTACCTACAATGAAATCGATGCTTCATTCTTCTTATTCCTGGTATTCTCTATTTTCCCTCTCTTTTGCAAGATAAAATGTAACAAGTTAATCCAAAATGAAGAGATACCTTACTAGACAATTAGAATTTACAAATATTTCGTCTCTTCAAATGTATATATATTTTCCAACAATTTATTTCAATAATTTTCAAAAAATTAAAGGAAGACAAAACTTGTTTTGTGGCAAAATGCTTAAGACAATAATACTTCTAACTGCTAAATATTTGAGGATTATAGGATATCATATTTATTCAGAGATGTTTAAAAAACACTCACAAATAAATAAAAAAATAAAAATTAATGCAAAAATATCAAAATAAAACATAATAAAAACGAAGTATACTTTTATTGTAAATTGAAAGCGATATACAATGATATAAAAAGTTTCATTTATATTTTTATCATAATAACACGGATTATATTTTAGTTTTCAGAAAAAGTCTCATTCTTTTCTTCCTGTTTATTGTACATCTCCTTTTTAATGATTATAAACGCGCTGTTCCTATTTTGGAAGAACTTCAAAAACATAGATCTAATTGATTTTGTATGTTTATATAAAAATTGCAGTTTTTTGCAAAGTTGTTGAAATATTTTATAGTACTATTCTAACACCTTGTTCAAATTTTCAATTAATGTTATGTTATCTAGTATATATAATTTCGACTTTTTTAAATATTTTAATATTCAAACTTCGATGCGTATTGTTTTTTTAAGAATATCATAACGTCAAAAGTATTGAAAACTTTTAAAGATCGTTTATTGCTGTTAAATTAAGACAATAGGAATGCAAATAATTCTTCTGATTATTTATACGAGGATGAAAGTTAATATAAAACAAAAAAATTGTTGATTAATAATATCGCTTAGGCTGGTCTACTTACTTTAAATGAAGGAATCAGATTTTTTTAAAAATAATATGTGAAATTTATAGTAATTATTTTCCGTTGTTTTAATAACAGTCATTAAATTCATTTAAAACGGAAACATCCACATATTTTTAAGAGAAAATAATCGGTATAAAGTGTCATAAAAAGTATATTTCATACTTTAAGTGCATTGACAGTCAGTACTTAAAAGGAAAGCATGAATTTCATTCGAAGAAATTTTAGAATGTGGTCAAGCTGACCAGTGGACAACTAATGCTTTTCACCTTTCCTAGTCTATTCTTCCATTGAATGGTGCTGCCAAATTTATAATTTTGGTGATTTATTTTCTTTTCGCAATTCTCAGAAGAATCATTCATCACTTCTTTTAGAAAGACGACAGACATTTTCAAGAGGTTTTCCAAGGTCAGTTTCACATCTCCTCCACATAATAGAACTTATTTGTCTGGATATTTTCAAGGAAGTTCCCAGATGTTCTTGGGGTACCGTAGCGGGGAGATCCCAGCGGCATATCTTAGTAAATGACAGTTATTAAAATCAAAAGGTTGCGGTGTTGATAGACGATTTAACAATGTTAATCGCTTTATAATAGCAATGTATCAAGAAATCAGAGGTTTTCGTAAGCAACTTCTTGCTCTCAAAAATTTATTTCTTACGTAATATAATCAAGTCTCTCATGATTTTATAAAATTTTATCAAGGAAAATATTTTTCTTTGTCTTTTTAAAAATCTACAAATCATAATTCCCATCTATGTTTATTTTCTACATTTGCGTAAGATATAATTACGCTCACATATCGGTATTATTTTATAAGGACCTGACAATTTAAGACCACTCAAAAAATAAAACCGTGACTTGGAACAACAATCATATGTATTTCAAAATTTGAATAAAGTCATTTTAGATTTTATTTTGTTTACAAAAAATTTTTTCCTTCCATCGATAAAATCTCCAATATTCACTCCTAATTGCTTCAGTGATATATTAATATATGTTAACTAAAACATCATTTTCTGAATATGGCAGGAGTGTATATATTCCGAATAAGGCTTCTAAGTATACAGTGGCTCTAAAAACTGAATAAACATCACTTACTTTCTTAAAGGCGTAAAACAATACCCGTAAAATATCCATTTAAATTTAGCATTTCTAAAAT
This sequence comes from Nephila pilipes, assembly GCA_019974015.1. Lineage (NCBI taxonomy): Eukaryota > Metazoa > Arthropoda > Arachnida > Araneae > Nephilidae > Nephila > Nephila pilipes. The sequence goes on from BMAW01036478.1 coordinate 120,281, forward strand.
CAATAAAATCCACAAGAACTAAAAACAAAAGAGACTAAAAAATAAAAATGAGGAATCGTTAATATTTTTAGTACCATAATTTGTACGCTTAAATTACAGATTTCTAAGTCATATAATTGAGAATACATCTAGCTTAGTCCCTTAAAATTACAATAAATAAATAAATAAATTAGTAATTTATTGCTAATTCTTTTGGATTCAAAATACTTTCCAAACGGTATGCATTGATCTAAAAGGGGTTGTGTTGTTTCACTGGATATTTTTGTGAAACTAATTTTAGGTGTTTTTTTTATCATAAACTATTTTTAAGTGATCTTTCTTCTTGGTGGTATGTTTTTATGTACTTCTCCTAATATTATTTTTCCAAATGAGACCACACGTTTTCTTTCCTAATGTCATCGAGAGACTGAGGTGGTGTATTTCATTGCACTGAATTAGCTATCATCAGAATAATACGTTATTCTAGAAATACCGAGTCCTTGAAACGTATAATTTTTAGCAAATGTAATCCTTTATCCTCTATTTACTTTGGAGATGAAGGACTTTCTTACAACTATATTACTTTAATAATTTTCTTCTCGGAATACTCTTTGAATTGTTTCTGCAGAAACACGCCTTCCAATTGTTGTAGAAGTAGATGAGGCAATTCTTACAGCACTCCAATTAAGATTTTTTCTTACTTCTCGAATGTTGTTACTCTTGTTCGTCGAATTGAAGGATTCATTTTCTCTTCTTCCAGATTTATTTTCCCAAATTGTTTATGCTTCTGGATAATTTTTTGTGTGCTTCTCCATGAGTATGATGAATTTCTTTTGCAAGATTACTCAGAAAGTTACCTTCCTCAGATATTAGAAAAGTAATTTTCCAAATTTCAATATTAGTTTCAGTTCTGGTGCTAGTTTTCATATTTAAACTTTTTGTTGTTGTTATTCTGGAAATCAGATATTAGTATCTTAAGGAAACAAAGTAATTACACTGATTCATTATAAAATATAGTGGTGACAAAATTGCAATTTAGATATAGGGTGTATACTCAATTTGATAATCCTGAAATTTGGAGCTTTGACGTAAAATTTTTGCTAGTTAAAATATTATCAATCCTTTATTTTTTGTTTTTCTATCTAATACATTTTAAAATGTATATTTTATTGTTTCTACAGATATTAAATTTAAATGAATATTTAATAATCTTGTTTTAGGCCTTTCTTAAAGTGAATGATAGGTGTATACTCAGTTTCGGAAGCCACTGTATGTGCATGTTCATTCGAGCTGATTGGATGGAATGAGTGGTATTGCCGAAGCTCTAGATCTACTAGAGAGCGAATCTCGCAATTTAAATCCCGGTCAAATGACGTGGACTACACCTATGCATAAAAACCTCACTTTCCTTACTTCCGTTCAGCGCCACTCTGAGAGTCAGTTTATTTAAACGTGCAGCAGCCTTCATTACTCCGAACGACAGTTTTTGAACCCGAACTTCAAGCCATGTTTGGACATCCACACTGTGGCGGCTATTGGGAGTTAGAAGAGGCAAAAAAAAAAAAAAAAAAAAATGTGTTGAGAGCAAAAGGGGTATCAGGTAGGCAAAAATACGAAATGGTAAGCTTTTTATGCTTTCTGAGTGAATTTTGGCATCGAAGTAAAAGTTGACAAGCTCATTCTACCTTTATTGTAGCTTAATTTTAATACTAGTTACGTAAGTTTTTTTTTTTTTTTTTTAAATGTTGGTTAATACTATATGCAATATGGAACATTACAACATGTATTGAGTGAATAGAAGTATTACGGGAAATCAGAAAAATGATCAGTGACAATTTTATTTAACAAAAAAAAAAAAAAAAAAAAAAAAGACTCTTTAAAAAAAACACTAAAAATGATAATTAACCGAAACAGAACCAGCGAGTGCCGTGGTGCGTTACGAAACGGTTATCCCCGTCGCACGTGTCTAAAAAACGTGCCGCGATGCATGCTATTGCATTTTGTGCATATTTCCGTATGTAAATTTTTAGTGATTGTGGAAACAAAAGGAAAGATAATTAGGTGATAAAACAACAAGATTTATACAACTATTTTACTTATAACTCTCAGTTTTAGACGGCTAAAAAGGGGGGGGGGATCATTTTTTTCCTGACAAAGTAGGGAGGGGGCTTCTTCACTGTCCCCTAATCGCCGCATGTATTACATGTATTTCTCCGGTTATATAAGATATATACCTCTTTTAATCCTTGGGATACTTTGACACTTAAGGGGTTCGAAACTGTATTGTATTATTGAAATGAAAAACAATACAAATCTATGCTAAGATTATCTATTAAATTTAAATTAATAATTTCCTAAGTTATATATATATATATATAAAACGTCGAGAAAAATACAATACATTGGACAAATCATTTTCAATTAATTAACTGTTACGTTGTTCTCAACGCTCCAATTTTTTTTTTTTTTTTTTTTTTTTTTTTTGTTTAACTGTTTAGTTGTCTGTAAGTTTAGAATCGTGAGTGTTTTCGCATACATGTGTTTTTCATTCGCTTTATTTTGATTTCGAAATGATTTGGCAAACTTACAAGACAAAGTGTAAAAAATATTTAGAACTAAAACTTTAAAAAAAACCAAATTATTAAAATGCAAGTCAATTCCTTAATATTCTCCATAGACAAATTTTTATTGAAAAATAATCGAGGGTTTCACATCATTTATTACATCTCGACTGATTTTCACAAACTATACGAACATAAGTGATTAATGAATCCCTAGAAGCTAATTTTCCAAAAATCTCATTAGCGAAATGTTTTTCATGTTCCAATACTTCCATAATGAACAATCTCGGCTTCTGCTTTTATCAATTTAAAGTACACGAATACCACCTGAAGCAGTCCGATTCAAAACACGGCACATATTTAATGAATAAGCATGATTGAAATCGAGTAACCTTTTGTACCACGCTGATTGACTTCCGCCCACTCGCCACAACAGCACTTTTCGAAGTGTGAAGTTATAAATGCATTACATCTGCAACTTCAAAAAAGTTACCCGCAATCATTTCCTGCCATACAGAAAGGTGTGCGAAGCTAGACGCCTACCCATTTCACGGCCGACTGCCTTGCATGCCCTTTCCATTTACAAGACACTCGTGCCCTTTACATTCGGAAGACGTCTTTTTCCTTTGTTCTATCCTCTCAACCAACATCCCCTCTGTGTTTATTTTCAACCTTCTATGACGCGCTAACTTCCGTGAAGAAAAAAAGAGAATGAATCAAAACAATACATTTAGAATCGTGAAGAGTTATAGGGAAGGGAAGTGTTATTGATGGGCGCGGTATACGGGTGGAAATGATACATAAATTGATGTTGTAATAAGCTGACACTTGTGGATGGTAATCTTATTAGTTATGTTTCTGTGAGCAGTCATCATTAAGATAGAGTAATCGAAGGCAATCGATGAATGGAATGCAATTATGTTTTTTCTTCCAAGTTATTCTTATTAGACTCATAGTCACGTAGAAAAGCGTTAAATTCTATTTAAGTCCATAAATTTAATCAAAAACAATCAAAGGATAAAAATGTAAATAAAAAGACACGTGATTGAATTACGAGTACCTAATATAATATTTTTTTCTCAACTGCATTTACTTGCATTATCAAATGCAACTAAAAATTTTGTTTTCAACTCATCAACCTGTGTTTGAATTTTTTCTTTAATTTTTAAATCGTGCTATCTTTTTCAAAATCATAAAATACTTACTATTCGCAGTTTCCTTTAATTATTCCTTTCTCACTGACTAACAAAGTAATTAAAATGTTTATGCTTTCACTGAATTTCCTATGCTAAAATATATAATTTAGGCTTATTTTCTGGATACGCTCTGTTTCCCATTCTTTTATCTACCCGGTTCTCATGTTCAAGTTTCTTTAATTTTGTACAGCTTGTTTAGACTTATATTTTTGACTTTATAAATAAACCTCATATTTAGAATTGTCGGGAGTTAAATTTTTGCTAACAAATATTATTAAAACAGAATAATAGTAGGTAATGAATAAAAAGAATGCGCGTATATATATATAATGTTAAGTTATACCTTTCTTTTAAATATTTTAAATAGAACTATTCCATGAAGTTTCAAAAACAGTCGAAGCCAATTTCAATTTCAAGTAATTATTTTATTGTAGTGGAGAGAGAGAGAGAGAGAGACCATTTCCACACGGCAGGAGTTTAAAACTCCGGCGTTTGATACAAATTATGAGAGGAAGAATGTAAAAGCAAGAGAGGGCTTTTCGCTGTGTTTTTGGTTATATAGTAGGGATATTTCACAATAAACGTCATAGAGCATGTGGTATGAATGGAGGGATTTCGAGGGCATCTAAGTGCAGACCTAAAGTCTGGTAAGGATCACCCCTACAGGTCTGAAGCCTGGGAACAGCATTGTCAGCGAATTTTTAGGAGCGTGATTGCAGAAATTAAAGTTAAAAAGGAATGGTATCAGGAAATAAGAATGAACACTTTACTTTTAAATGAGAGAATTAGGAAATTAAATTATTATTATGAGAAACTAGGAATTAAAATTAAATCATTACACACACAAATATATATATATATATATATATATATATATATATATATATATATATATTCAGTATAATTTTTTTATCTTTGCATTCTTAAATTTTAAATCCTTTCTTTCCTTTTCACATTCTATATGTTTATTTTTTAATTTAGCTTACCTGATACGAAACAAAGATATGCAATTATTTTTCTATTTTAAATCCCTTTCTCATAGACTATGGGAGAAATTCAGTTTTGTTAATACTTTAACTGAGTTTCTTGAGCTAAAACATATATTTTAAGCATGTATTATGTGTACATGGGATTTCGAACTATTTTCTTCCTGGTTCACACACTTCTGCATCACTGGTTTTGTAAAATTTATTTAGTCTGGTATTCTTAGATTTTACTGACAAATCATAATTTTAATTTCAGTTTATAGAATTTTTCGGCAGCTTTGGAAACCGACAATCTTTCTGAATATAACCATAAAATTGAATTCACTAAATTAAAAAGAATGTAAGTTATAATGCATAAAAAATATTATAGTCTTATTTCTTAGGTCCTTGATTAAATGTACAAATTCTTTATACATAAATGCGAATATGTAGGGAGTAAATTTCTTTTGGAACAATAGGTGTCTAAGTTCGTTTTAAGTTAAGAACTTGATAATTCATTTCAAATAATAATAATAATAATAATAAAAGCTTGCATCTTGATTACAGAGATTGATGAATATAAGATTAAGATTTGTAATAAACGAGATTACAAATAAACAGTTATAATTTTAAAATTTTACGCGTCTGTGAAAAAATCCAAAAAGAATTTTCAAAATGCCTATCGTTATATTCTAAATTTTTTTAAAAAAAAGTTGAAGTTCAGGTATATCATCTACAAAATTATTTGTAAAACATTTTTCATCTTAACTCAAATATGATAGAATTACTGAAAGCAATTCACGCATATCTGTGATAGAAGTAAAATAACTACATAGTCTAACTATGTAATGATTCAGTCAAGAACAGAGCTGAGTACAGATTAATTATATATAGTATTCCTTTTGTCAGAAGGACAAAACTTGACGTGTTTCAAAAGTCTGAATAACGGCGCGTATTATTAAAATTCACCACGAATGAAAAACAATTGCAATAAAAATAATGTATCTCTAGATAATCTGAAGTTCTAAATTCCAAAATTGCTAATAGAATATTTTAAACGCATTTTGCTATTTTTATATCCGTTTGGGCCTCATCTTTCTAAAAGGGAAACGCTTAGAATTTTCTAAGCATTTCACAAGTTAAAAGTACCCTTACTGCAAAATGTAGAATATGTTGTTGATGGGGCAAAAAATTGAGAATAATTGCTATTGACTCGCTAACGTCTTTCACCCCTTGTTATGCATAATATTCTCAGTCAATGCAGGTCATTTTTTATTTTTCTAGTCACATATGTTTTTTAGTAACTCTTCATCGTGATAAAAAAGTTTTGGCCATGCTATTAATTTTCTCCTTGCATTCCTCTGTATTCAACGCCATCATTTTATCAGCTGTTGTCCAGATGAAAATGAAATCTCATTCATCTTGAGGTAATTAGAATTCTTCTCTTTTTGAAAGCCAAACTTTTTTTTAAAAAAATGTACAAACAGGCTTTCTTTCTTTTTTCAACTAGGAAAGTGAATAAATACTTTTCTTAGCACGAAACACGAATGATTGTTTTTTTTTTAATTTACGCATACACATGTTTTTGAAATATTCAAAATAAAAAATAAATTACATATTTACAGCAAGTTCTATATATATATATATATATAAATATATCATAAAAATTTAAGAAATACTTCCTTTCTTAAAATTGAGTTAGTTTCGATTTTTTAAATTGAATTGAACGAATGATTCTTTTGGAACAAATTTAAAAAAACAATGTTTTTATAAAATATATAAAACTCACATGTTTTTTTTTTTTTTTTTTTTTTGCTCAACCAAAATTTTTTTAAAAAAAGGTCTAGTTATCGAAACCTTCGTAAATCGAAAACTAAAAGGAAACTAAATGGAAGAAAAAAGACACATTTTAATGGTATTAAGCTCTAATGATTGCGTATACGAGTAATCTTTATTATTATTATTATTATTATTTTCAAATATCTTTTGAAATGTAATTTATTAATCAATATAATTTTAAATCTCTTATGACATAGATGACAATTTGATAAATGCCAATTGGCTTAATTGAGAATAATACCTTAAATACTTACAACTGGCACTCAAACACTCTCAACTAATTCATTGAAAGGAATAAAGTCATTACACTAAAAAATTCGTGCAAAGAATTAACTTTTTCTGCAAAGCTTGTTTTTGTTAGTTGATCGCATTTCTGAATTGAGTAACTATACAGCGCAAAAAATTCTTCTTAATGGAGTCTATAATTGTTCTAAAATTAACTTCCTACTTTAAGACTTGTAGAGGCATTAATTTTCTGGATCGCATACTTTCAAACAGAAAATTTGATGATAAGCTCTTTTTTCCTTTCCCCAAGATAATATTCCAATCAAGAACCCGAAGCGAATGTAAAAAGGTTCTGTGCTTCAGCTCACATATGCTAAGCAAGTCCTTCGTTAAAAATGGCGACGACCTTGAGGGGGAAAAAAGTGCACAAGCAGAACAAGTCATGGTCCAAATAACTCTACGAGAATCAACTTACCTTCTTTTTTTTTTTTTTTTTTTTTTTTATCTGAGATTTCAATCTATTCAGACATTTTAATATGTTAATATATGCCATACTTTCTTTTTAAAAATGTTGTAGATATTGGTTCTGTTCTTTTTTGTTTCATCCGCCATCAGTTTAATTTTAATAAATAAAATTATAATCTTTTATAAATTACACTAGTACCCTGGTGAACATTTTATCTCAGAATAAAAATAAATTTTCTTTAAAAAGTGAGGATAATTTATTCTGGAAACTTAGAATTATGTTGTGAATTTTTTTAAACTTGGAAGTTTTGTTTTCTTTAAAACCTTTCATTTCTCAATTTTACGAAACTATTTTCTTGCTGTGTTAAAACTTATATCTATTGAAAAAATTTTGAAAAGAAGTTCAGTGTATGGTATTTAATAACCATAAAGAAAGGCGCAGTTTTAAGAAATCGGGTGTACTCTTATTGTAAAGACTTACAAATGAATTGCGTTTTCAGTGTATCCGAGAAATAATAATAAAAAAAAAGGATCATTTGAAAAAAAAAAATCACACGATTTATATCGAAGCCTTTAAAATGCATTAAATTGAATTTAGTAGAATGTTAATTATAAGCAGTTAACAGCATCCGAAGCCTTTATTCATGTAAGAAAAAGACATAACATATTAATATTCATGTTTTATATTATTCGATCGATAAAATTCGACATGCTTCGAGGGGAAAAAATATATAATTTAAAAACTATACAAGATGGTAAATATATACTTTTTTCATTGTAATCGCTTACTGATTAATTTGCCATGCTATTTATGAATTCACTCCCATTATTATTAAACAAGTAAAACCTATATTTTGGCGCAAGTTAATTCACAAGAATCTTTTTTAGACTTTAGAACACTAAATAATAATTACTTTTTAGTCAACAATCAGAGTTTATCACTGATAAAATAAAAATTAGTAGCTTCACAATTTGTCCAATTTCACGAAAATATTTGAAAGTTTTTGGTCTTGGAAATGTAAAAATTAATATACAGTGGCTACTGAAATTGAGTATACGTCTTTCACTATACTTTTTAAAGGACTAAAATAACATTATTAAATACTCACTTAAGTATAATATTTATAGGAACAAAGTAAAGTAGACTAAAAAACAAAAATGAAGGATCAATAGTATTTTTTAATTAACAAAACTCTTTTGTCAAAGCTCCAAATGTCAGGGTCACAAAAAAAAAAAAAAAAAAAAACTTCGATGTGAAAATCAGCTCCATGACTGAAATTACTATTGAAATTCGGGAAATTGTCGTAATAATGTCTAAAACAACTAAATTTCTGTAAGATATGTAAAGGAAATGCAAAGCAATCATAGATGAGTACAAAAATTATCCAAAAGTCTAAAACTTTGAGCAAATAAACCTGGAAAAGGGGGGGAAATGAGATCTTCAGCTCATTGACCAATTCGAGATTCCAATTCGAAACACTCGAGCTCGTTTCAGTTTATTCCAGTTCGATACATGCGAGAAGTAAGAAAAACTCCTAAGGTGAGAGCTATAAAAATTGCCTCATCTACTTTTGCATCAATGGTGCGATGTGTTTCTATAGGAACAATTAGAAGAGTACTCCGAGAAGCAAATTATAATGATCACGTAGTTAGAAGAAAACCTTCAAGTTCCAAAGCAAATAGAGGAAAAAGGATTATACTTGCTAAAAACCAAAGCCTTAATGTTTTAGAATATTGTAATATTCGGTGAAGAAAGCTACTTTATGTTTTTTGGAAATGATGATCGATGATTTTTTTTTAGGACGAAGTCTAGCTCTATACTACTTCCCCAAGTATCACTCTCATTATCGGGCATGAAGGTGGTTTGGTTCTTGCTCGGGGTTGTGTGTTCTTAAAAGGCGTGGGAAAATCAGGTTTTATTAACAGAGTCATGGATAAAATAAATACTTGAATATTCTGAAGAATTATTTTAAACTGAGTGCTTTAAATTATTCTTCAGAAATTAGGTTAATAGTCGCATTGAATATTTCATCAAGATACGAATCGAAATATACATTTAAAATTATTAAGTTACAGTTGTTGAGCAATTGTAAAATACAATCGCATATATTATCACAATCTTTCGATTACGAAATGTGTTTTAGAAAACTTGTCGTCGCAGTTAGAAAAATATATTCAAAAGCTTAGCATTAGGGAGCAAAGAACGTCTACAAACAGTATTACAAGAAAAATTAGCAAAAACATCCAGTGAAACTACAGAAACACTTTCAAACCAATGCACACCGTTTGGAATGTGTTCTAAATACCAAATTATACGCAACGAAATATTAATTTATATTTATGAAAAAACAAGGAATTATACTAAGTGTATACTTAATTTTATAACTTGAGACATTCGTAATTTCAACGTAAAATTATAGTAATAAAAATATTACAGATTCTTCATTTTTATTTTTCAGTCTAATACATTTTGTGCTATGAATTTTATTGTTCTTATGAATATTAAATTTAAATAAGATTTAATAATGAGGTTTTACGCTTTTAAGAAGGAAAGTAAATGGGGTACATTCAATTTTGAGGACCTCTGTAGTTTAATGAATTTAAATAAAAAGATTAAGAAACTATGTACCATTATTTATCAATTTTTACCCAATTCAGTAACAGTATTTGCACTGATTTGCCACAGCATTGCATAAAATAAAATATAAAAAAAAGGAATAATATGAATAGAGTAGAACTTAAAAAGTCAGATTCCCTTTTTTTTAAATAACCCATTTTAATTATAAAATATGTCTCAATTTCAAACATTAGGATCGAAATGGGTTTCTAAGGACCACAACTAGAAATACTTCATTAGATCAGTTATTTATTCCAAAAAATTATTCTGTGTTCTAACAACATTTTTTGTAGAACATATTTTATTATATTCTCGTTTATGTTTAAATAAATCGGTTATTTTCTGCATAAAATATGTACTATATATCCTCTCATATATTTTAGAGCCAAATTGGTTTTTTTTAAATTACATGCTGAAGTAAAATAAAGTTAATTTTATGTAACATGTCTAAATATTAAAGATATAGCATCATAAGCGAGTATATAGGGTGATTATAATTAAAGATGCACTCTAAAAGGCTATAAAATTAATCCCTGGGCAGAATGATCTGATATTTCATCTAAGTACACGTGAAGCAATGTGAAATTTTTTTGCGAAAGAAAAAAGATAGTACAAAAAAGTGAATTATAAATAAAAGGCACAGTACTAGTCATAAGAGGCTAAAAAATGATTGCTGTAAGATACGCATATTTTAAGATGCTAAGTAAAAGCCGTGACATACACACCGCATATTATATGTTTGATAAGAAGACGGGGAACATGCGTTATTCTGTTTCTGAGAAGCTTCCAACTCTATCATTGAAGGGTGGGGCCCTGCTTGTGAAGTTTTTTTACAAGAATGGTGACTTATCGGCAATTGCATTGAGGAAATTCTGGACATAAAGGGTTTAAGAATCTGCTCTAGTCCGATGACTACATTCGGTCTGAAGAAAATGATTGATCAATTCGAAGAGACAGGTTCATTTGATGTTAAATGTGGCAGAGAAGAAATCTGTTGCTTCGACGTCAGTAGAGGATGTGGCTGCAGCATTCGGGGAAGTGTAGTAGTGCTTTGGGAACGTGCAGTGTACGGGGAATTACCCGAACATCAGACATACCTGTCAGCACGATTCGTCCAATTTTGCGAAGTATCCTGGAATGTTATTTTTTTAAAACTACACATGTTCAGAAGTTGATTCCTACTGACCAGCCAAATAGAGAAGCTTTCTTGCTCGAATGGAAGTGGATAAAGCACGGCCATTAAAAATTTTGCGGACAGACGTAGTCCTTTCCATCTCCAAGGTCTTATAAATACTCAAAATTGCAGGTAATTGGCAAGAGAGAATCCATTCTAAATGTAAGAATTATCTCTTCATTCTCAAAGGTGCATTTATCGTTGGCATTTTCTTTTTCGAGGAGATTGGTCCTTCGGATCCTGTCACCTATACAGTCTATAGGGTACGTTATAACTTTATTTTGCGCAATCAACTAATTCCAACACTGCAAAAACGCGGAAGTGTGGATAACACAATTTTAATGCAAGATGGTGCTCCTCCGCACATTTCAAATCAAGTGAAGCAGCTTCTCAACATACATTTTGGAAATGACTGAATTATTATTAGTCCCCATTTTCTTACAATTTGGCAGCCACAGCCTTGTGGCTTCTGGCTGGGGGATATAAGGAATGTCACGGCCCAAACCATTTGATTTCGTCTGGGACGAAGTTACCCAATCAGACTCGGAAACTGAGATGCGCGCGTACCGACTAAAGAGCATAACTGGAAGAAGAAGGGTGAAAGAGCGAGGATCTAGTGAGTAGCATGGCGCATGTTTAATGGCGAAATAAAATTAAATACTTTTCTCCAACCTGACTGTTTTCGTTTCCTATACGATACAGTCTTAAATGGAGGCACTGACGCGATGAAAAATAATAATTGTAAAAATAATTAGTTTGGTTAGAGATTACGAATAGATTAAGACTAAAACTGCTTAAAAGTTAATCCGATCATTGATTAAAGTGCGCCATCTTTTTAAGAGCTCTGTGTTGTATATGCTATCCGTTCATATGAAGTGATGGAATAGTACTCGCATTTTGTTCCACTGATTCATCCTGATTTTATAACGAGAATCGCCAATCTGGTGTAAAGAAAAAAAAAATTTTTAAGAATCATCCAGATCAATGTTCTTGAGTGCCGTCCTAGTTGTGTTGAAAAATAATACCATTGGAGAATCAACAAGACGTGTTGAATAAAAGAAAAAGAAGTGACGTCCTGTACAAGTTATAACAAAAGAATCCAGTGCTGTAAAAATTTTGGTAGTGCTGACAAGTCTTCCAAGTACATTTCAGGTACGATTTCCTTCTCTGCCTGATCAGTTATTTACACCACATGTGGTTTTTTTTTTGTTTTACTTTAAAAGCATATCCTATGCGTTAAAATTAAGTACATATCCTACGTGTTGCTGAATTTCATTTCGTTCTACTATAGTACATCATAAACTGTGTATTTTCCACCTGAATATCTTTTTAAACTTGTGTGAATTTTCTTAGTAATTTAGTATTGTATGACTATTTTTAATTGCATACACTATGCCTTAGAGTTTAATGAATTTCGATAATTTAAATCACGTCCTGTGATAGTGTGAGCTTCGTTTAAGTATATATATATATATATATATATATATATATATATATATATATATATTGCTGTTTGGTTACATAATCATACAATATTCTGTATTTTAATATATTACATCCTCCTGTGTGTGCTAAGAATCTCTAGCTATTGTGGAAAGATTTAGATATATAAGCGATAAATCACATTTAATGAGAGAGAATTTTTCTGTCTGACTTTGAACTGTTTGGTTGAGAAGTAGAATATTTTGTTTTTGAATCTCTTATTCATTTAATTACAATTTTTGTTCTGTTGATGAAAACTTGCTATTTTTTTTATGGCGGAAATATTTTCCAGTAATTAATCCAAGTATTTTTTAATTATTTCCATGAATGATGTGTTATATGAGAAGTATTATTTTATTAACTACATATTGATGTTTTGTTATTAATAACTAAATATATGCAAGCAATAGTTAGGAATTATATTTAGTAACTATCAATTTAGGATTCTAATATTTTTACCATTATTTTCTTGAGAAAAATTGTAAATTAAATTGAATTGATTTTATTTGTGAGGTATTATCCAAATATTTGAGGGTAAAACCTATTGCGCCTAAACACGGCTTATTTAACAAAATGTCGAAAAGCAAACTTAAGGTATATAGTAGAAGAATTAGGTGAAAGAGTAACTGACTATTTAAAAATTATACACCTTAAAAATCTTATTATAAATAGCACCAATTATGAAGAAGAATTTGTACGAGATATGCTAAATGCAAGAATACAAGAAAGAATAAATGCTAGCACATCGCGTGCCTGCGAGAACTATGGTACAATTGAGAATTACGAAAACTTCCTAAATGTAATGCAAAGGAAGATGATAAAATTGAAATTGTGTAGAAAATACAGCTGAAGGTAAGGAAAACCTTTTACCTTCATTTAGAGAAGGTAAGGATACAATAAATTTAATTAAGATTAATGTCAGTGAGTTCACACAACTCAAAGGTGAAGAATTAGCTCCCTTGAATTAGAAGATAGAAAAAGGAGAGAAGAATAAAAATTCTAATCTGTTAAATCAATTAGAAAAATTACAGAATGAAACCTGTACACTAAATGAAGAAAAAGACGAAAGGCAAATTGAAAAAAAAGAGGACGAGCAAAAGACAAAACTGTTGGAGATTCAACGAGAAAGAATATTGGGAAAAGAAAAAGAAGTTACAGGAGAAAATATTTCCATTGGAGAAAGAGTAGAATTATTATTGAAGGTGCAAATTAAGTCAAGAGAAGATTTACCGAATGAACTAGAGAAACTGAGAAAGGAAACATGTGTTTTAATAGAAGGAAAGAAGAAAGCAGAGGGAGCGTTCTTAAACATTAACCCCATCTGAAACCAATACAGACAGTTGGAAAAAGATAAAGTTTTGAGACAGATAGTTAGAGTAAATAGAAGTTTTTCACCCCATAAGGAAGAAAACACGCATTTTAAAGCGAAAAGAACGATTCTACTGCAAGGGAAAAAACGTCGTAAAAGATATCAGAAACTTTTCCAAAAAATGGAAAATACAAGTTCCACAGCAAGACTAGGGGTTCCACTCGAAGGAAGAAAAAACATTTTGGTGGACAGAAAGAAAAGAGTAATTGAGCGCCTGGTGGGAGAGTCCCCCCTTTACAAAAGATGGGAAAATCTTACAAACTCAAAGGAAGGCGAAAGCCAGTCCTCTTTCACCCCGACTGTGCGAATGTATTCCAGCCTAAGAAGTCCCCCTTCTACAATAAAGAGAAAGAGATAGTATTAGAATAATTCTTTCCCGGAGAAATGATAGAGGAAAAGAGCATCCCATTTTAAATTTTAGTAAAAAAAATTTCAGATACCGAGAAAAGTTATTGCACAACCGAAAAAGAATGTACAGCTTATTGTTTATTGTTTATGCAGTGAAAAAACTAAAATGTTATTTGGATGGACAGCAAAAATTTGTCATCCAGACAGACCATAACCCATTAGTCTGGTTGAAAACAAATCTAGGAACAAACTCCCACCTTATGCGTTGGTCTCTTTCCCTGCAACCATTTAATTTCGAAGTCATCCATAAACCTGGGAGAAGTCATGTTAATGCAGATGCTTTGAGTAGAATTGATTAAAGATTAATATATATACGTTCCTAAGATGTGTGTAATTATTTCAGCTCTATACTGACCATTAAATTTTCCTTTTTCCTACAGGAAACATGTGATATTCTTCCTTTTCAAACATAAGTCCAATTTCTAATAATTGATGTCATAAGGTTATACAAGAGTGAAAAAATATTTTATGTATACATTTAGGTAAATTTTCAAATTTCAGTGAGCACTATTGATATATTAGAATTTTTATACACTAATATACATTGATAGTATTATTTTTATAAACATGTGATCTACTATCATATTTTCCTAAAAAGTTAAAATGGAGAAACATTGTTATTTCATTTCAATATTACGATGCAAGATTATGCTTTAAAATGTTATTCAAAATGTTTCATAGTAACAGAGTGGGACATCCATTAAGAACGGTAAACTGATTTTACTAATCATTGTGTGTGTATAAAATTGAAAGTGTTTGTGATAATTACTATTAATAGAGTAGAGAAATTGTAATACTTTATAAAAGTATCACTTTAGGGAATAATTTGTGTGGTTTGAGTTGCATTACAGTTTTAACTTGATGTAGACATACATGTGTATGAATTTTTAATTTTTCTCTTGAAAACCATAACCAAGAAAGTGTTTGCTTCATTTTTATATAACTCTTGTAAAAGTGATGTGAATATGAATATTGACTGAAGCAGTATGATTTGAGTTATTGTGCAAGATATTATTAATTAAATAGTAGTGCAGTATATATATACATATGAATAAGATAACCTGTGATCATTTTTTCTTATAATTCTCATATGTTAGTGTATTATTTAGTATATAATTTTGGTCAGAGGAAAATCGTACTGTGTTATTTAAAGCATACTGTGACATCTAAATCGTACTGTGTCATCTCCTATTGACATTTAAATATTTTTAGCAAACTCCAATTAACAGAACTTTTCTTTCATACTTGTGCTAAGACTGATTACCCAAATATTTATTAAAAACAAAACTGAAATATAAAAATTATAAAATAGATTAATTTTTAAAATTATAAAATGGATTAATTTTTAAAATTATAAAATAGATTAATTTTTAAAATTATAAAATAGATTAATTTTTAAAATTATAA
>BMAW01036478.1:148905-165543 GCA_019974015.1 Nephila pilipes
ATTTTTTTATTGTTATGGAACTATAAATATGATAGAATAATTTAAAACATGGAAATGAAAAAAATAATAAATGGATTTGACTATTATCAACGTCGCCCGAAGAATCAACCCGAGAACCATTGGAGACGGACCTCGTAATTTTGAGCCTCGGTCAAATGATAAGGACGTCACCTTAATTATGTGGTATCTTCCTCTCCAAATTTTCACACCACGTCAGCAAGAGGACTCTTGGAGCCTCAACAGACTTCAAGTGCCCTGTTGATCTTAAGTAACAAGACTCGAACCCACGAGGGAAACAACTGGCTACCAATTCATGAACATGACCACTAGACTACCGCGAATGCGAAGAACAAATGGAAAAAACAGCATATTTAACTATACTAATTTTAAAGCATGTTGATTCATTCAAGCAAATTATACTATTAAAATGAAGATAGATGAATGATTTCGGAACGTATTTAATTTATGTTAATTATTTTTATAAAGGAATACATGCTACTTTTCATGAAAAATTCATCCAAATATAGTGAAAAACATATTTACTAACTACGTTGTATTTTATAGTTATTACTGAAATTTTCATGTAAGAAATTTAAAAACTGTTACTAACACAAATATTTACAAGATTACAGAACATAAATAAATTAATTATTCAGATTTTCATAGTTTTCGAAACTTTATTTCGTTTCCACTTATGCTACATTCGTCAAAGAAATATATTTTTACTTATTTTGTTTATTTTTGGAATTAAACAAATATTTTTTCAATAAATGATGTTTTACATAACACATTATTTTGATGTAATAAATAATGAATATTATTATGTGTATTGTGTGTATTTACTAAATGTGTTATCACAATATCAGATGAGTTAATCACACAGTCAGTGTCAGATTTTCTAAGAAGATATATATTGAAATACTGTTGTTTTCCCGTAAAACATAACACTCATTTTTTATTCTTTTCATACAGAAATTTTAATATAGATTTGAATATTGTTTGTAAAAAAAAGATTTTTATTTCAAAACGCGAATTTTTCAAACATCCATTAAATCGAATCAATAACCGTATGAATGAACATTGATTCTGCAAACCGGAAAAAAAGATGAATTTTAAAAACCTATTAGAGATGAAAACTTTTTTTTGTTTATTTATGTTATAATAAAAACTCCTTTGAGTTTTTAAGAAAAACTTCTCAAATATTTCAGTGTCTTAGTTCTAATTGAACAATTTTTTATTTAATTTTTACAATAATTTATTTCAACAATTTTTTTTCTAATTGTATTTTTTAACATTGGTAATAAAACAAATTCCAATTTAAATTCAGTTTCTCACTCAACAGAAAATGTTCCTTAAGAAAGAGAAAAATGTATGCCATTAAATATAGTCTTCAAGACAGTGGGATTTCTTGTATTCCCCAAGAAATGACCTTTCTAAAGGTAAAGGTGTCAAACACATATTTATCCGTTGGCTAATTTCTGACAAGTATAGTCAAGTGGACCCCATTATATTTAGTTACAGTGGTGTAATTTTTCCTTTATTTCTTAAAACGAACAGTAATTTGTATCATAAGGCTTATGCTGTTTATGGTATCGTTTTATGTTATATAATTTCGGTACACTAATAGCGTTATTACATATCAAGCAGATAATTTTTTTAACAAATTACGGCAAAAGTACTCCGATTCCACTTTTCTTGAAAATACATTTATCAGCAATTTTTCATTTAGTTTTACTAACATCAGCTTTTGATAATTACTTTCTGAACATAGTTAACACACACAATAACGAAACAAAAAAATTTAATGAAAATCGATAGTTTTCTTGAACTTTGACTTACCAGGCAAAAAATAGTTGACCAATTTAAAAAGTGTAATGTAAACTTATCGTTCTTGTTCTCTGAAAGCGGAATATTTGAGATAAGTCACCACACAAGCAAGAAAATAAAAGACTAATGGCGTTATTTTAATATGGATAGCTAAGATATTTGCTTCTATGGGTGTGGGGGAGGAATGTTGTGTGATTCAAATAATTAAAGGGTCAAGTAGCGAATGTTGAGGTTAATTATCAGTAGTTTTGTAAAATTAGAAATTTCAAAATTAACGTGTTGTACATTTAATAAAATGTTTGTCACATCTATTATGTTGGCAAAGTTGCAAAAACATATGTTTGAAGACCACTTGCGGCTTGTGAGTATGACAATATTCTATCAGTTTGATGCTATTGTTCTAAGGGATAAAAACACTACATCTCTTCAAAATGCGCTCTGTAAGATACTTGATTCAAAGTATGATCTCTGTTCTTGTACCGTTCATTAATATTAATACAATACTCTTTACTCGATAGTTCGACAAATTTCAGACCAGGACATCACCAGATTACGAGAAAATCAATAATTATAACGAATTTAAACATCAAAAATTGTGCATTATTGTATCGAATATAATTATGCACATGTAAATAAAGTGTCAGGCACAGGAAATAACAAGAATTACAAAAAAAATGTACTGTTCTGTATTGATAACTTATATTATTGAATGAAGTAGAAGACATAAAATTAAGTATGTGCTTGTTTGCTTGTGTAAACACGCTGCATTACAGGAAAGACCGGAAGGATGGAGAGCCGTATTACAAAGGAGGTTCTATAATGTTATTTCTTTCGAAATTTTCACCAGAAGAACAGGATGATAGTGTTTGCAAAACTGTTTTACAATTAGAATAAAAGCATTACTTCTTTTTCTTTCTTTCTTTTTTTTTTTTTTTTTGAAAAATGTTTGTTCTCATTTCATTCTTATTTCAACAAAAGCACACGTAAAAAATACCATAGTTCCAACTAATTACTATCCTTCTCTTTTAAACAAGTTCACCCACCCTAGCTTTTAAAAGAAAACCCATGTTCATCAAGACGTAAATTATGTATTTCAATTCGAGTAATTATTACTTTGATGTAACGGTTCGTATTTCGAAGAAAAAATTTCTGCCGATTCATTCTGATGTTATTCAAAGCTAAATTTCGCCCTTTCATACATTTCGTTTGTTGTTCCTATAGAAAGAAACAAAAAAGAGGAAAAACTATGTATCTTTTCCATTTCGATTGTATACATACATTCTGTTGTATAAAGAATGAATCAGAATATTATTTTCCCATAAAAATAGGAAATGATAAACGAAAATTAAACATTTACAATTGTTAATTAAGATAATGTCTTTTCGTATTAAGGTGTATTAGAGAATCTTACAGGGAATTCGACCTTTATCTAGACATTTTTCATCATGAAATAGGTATTTACAACCAAATCCAGTCCAATTGTTTTTAAATTTCAAATCTTGCTCTATTTTCTACCATTCAAAAATATTTATATCTTATAGATTAAACAAAAGCCTTTTGCATTGCAAAATTTAAATACTGTAATTCTTCGACTTTTGCAGATATTTGATTCCTTAAAAATGACATATAGATATAACCAGGAAAAGACATTTTTAAAATAAGATTATATTTCAAATTCTCAAATACGATAGAGTATTTAATTCTTACTAGAGTTAAAAAAAATAACACTAATTTTTAGACTTGTTACGAAGAGAAAAAAAGAACATACTATTTTGATTAATATTGTTTCGTTTTCTTATAGCTTTCCTCAAATTTTTATCTTCATATAGTACATAGTGGTGACATCTTTATTCTGATAGTTCAAACGCGTAACGGCATATCCATGTAAACGGAAGGATTATTGTATCATTCTTAGAGTAATTATAAGCTTCTTTTGTGTAAAATGTTATGAAGATCTTACATATTAGTATGATGTATGTGCAGCATCTTGTATATTGAAAGGTTTCATTAATATAAACCTGTACGAGGAAAAAAAGAAGATATGAATATTAATTTATTCTCCATCAAAGGTTTTGTTAATTAGTTGAAGTTGAGTGAACTTATAAGGCTTTTATTCATTTATTCATTTCAGAAGACCTAACGCATAACTGATTTATGTGAACATTATGGAAATCCGAATATCTTATTAGTCATGCTTTGAGGATTTATTACATAAAACAAGCTTCAAATTAGGTGTATTATAAGTTTTATGAACACTTCAACAAATTAAGAGTTTAATTTAAGCTTTTAAGTAGATATTATATTAATTTTCCCTCACAGAGAAAGCATCAAGTAGTCTTCCATTAATCTATGAAAAGAGGTTTTTTTTCTTTCCTGTATGGAATTCTAAACTTTTCATTAAAAAATTTATTTTTATTATTACAAACTGAAAGTATATCCAGGACTTTTTTCCGATAATCATAAGTAATTACTATTAAATATAGTTAAGATAAATGCCATTTTCATTTTAAATTCATATTTCTTGGCAATATATATAATATCAATAACACAGCAACTTTGCGTTTCCAATTTGAAAAAAATAAACTCCGAAATTTTCAGAGCTTTGTGGCACATGTTAAACACAAAATAATTTCTTTCTCAAATTTTAAAACATTTAATAAATCCAATAATCAAATTAACACATGAAAATGAAGTTCAAATAAATGGCTTACAGATACTGAGGAATACATGATTCAAAGTACATAAAAAATCAAAATTTTTCAGAAAGTTTTCTTTAAAATAAATCTTCATATTATGAAAGCACATATTAAAGATGACCACTCGCATGTGGTAGGCCACAGAAAACATTTTAAATTTCTGTATTTAGTAAACGAGTCTTCGTGTTAAAAATCGTTTGAATAAAAACAAGGATGTCGAAATGTTCACAGGAGCGAATAGTTGGAAGATAAAATACTTGATGTAATCGAACTGGAAATATATTTTTTAAAAAATACAAGTAAAAGAGAAATGATGCCAGTCGACAGCAATATCATAACAGTTTTACGAGTTTTCTCCTTCATGAACATGAAAAAAAAAAAAAAAAAAAAAAAAACAGAAATAGTAAGGCAAACATGAAAAAAAAATTAAATGGCAATTAATTATAACACAACTGTTTTTGAAGTATCTTATATTGGATCCTATTTTCAAGTATATCCAGATCTCTATTCACAAATATTTGAAGATAACATATTATATCAATAATTTCCTCCACTCTCATGTTTAAACTCTTATTATGAGCCTTATTTCGACACATCAAAAGTTTTAAGAGGAATTTTACTAAAAAAATAAAAATTATTAAACACATACATAAAATTACATTAAATTGTTTGAGAGAATCATTATTCACGTCACTGAATTGATTTGTCCATGAATATGTTCTAGTTCAAGATTCAGGATATATATATATATATATATATATATATATATATATATATATATATATATATATATCCAAAATTTTAAGCCGATTCACATCTTTTTTTTTTTTTTTACATGTACAAATTCTTTACAAATATCCATCATATTACAATTAAATAAAGCACTGACTCGAAAACAGTTTTAGTTTTACAAATCTCTTCGTGAACGTTCTTTATATTCTCATGTATTGTTTTTTCCCCTAGGAATTACCACTGAGAGGGGGAAAATATCCATTTGTGATAATAACCCTACAAAAAAAGACGTATTGCAACTGACATTGGTGTGGTAATTACATTTACTTCTTACTTAAATTGCAGCAAGCCTTTCTCTTTCCATTTTTTCTATTCTGTCTGGTAGCTTAAACTGAAATGATAACAACTTCTTAATGTTCTCTTTTGTCCGTCAAATGTGTTTGGCGATTAAAATCTTCTGTCTAAAGTGTTAGTGTTTTAATCAAGGGGTAGACTTCTATTCAGTAGGAAAGTCTTAGAAAAAGAAGAGTGAGGATACGTTTTCATTCAGGAACTTCTTGTGTTCTAATTGGCAAGTGCCTTCCTTACATACAGCCCCAGGATATATCTGACTCTATGTGTGTTCCCCATTGCGCTTTGAAAGAAGCTATCCTTTTAAGTTAGATTGTATTTTCCCTTTCTTTTCTTTTTTGTCTGCTGCCTACCGTACGAATGAAGCATTTAGCTCTTTGCATGCATTCTTCTTACCAATTATCTTCACTATGCTTGAAGTTTACTCTAAGTCACGAACTCTTTTGGATCATTTTGGGCAGAATTCTGAAGCATTTGCCTAAAGCTAATTGTTTGACTCCTAATGGGACATGTATGATGCATTCTACTCCCATTAACTGCTCAAAATTACTAGTGGTGCATTCATAAATCGTAAAATTTGTCTTTCGTATAATATTATTTAATGTGAAATACATACCTATTTTACACTGTAAACTATTCCAAAATGCTAAATGAGCTCTTTGTATATATATATACAAAGAGCATATTATATATATGTATGATCGATACATATGTATTTCGTGTATTATAATATATGCGTTCTCATCGAAGAATAACGTATAAGATTGTTAAAAAAAATTCAAATAACTAATTTGGTTTATCAAGATCTCATCATACTCATTTGAGTTTGAATCATAAAGAGTAAATCAGGAGGTGAGAGGAAGTCATAGTTAAAATGAATCAAGCAAACTGCACTGTTCTGAAAACAGTTACTTTCAATTTTTTCTTTTAAAATATCTTTAAAACATACTGGATTCAGAAATTCTATATATTATTTCATACCGTAAATTATTGAGAATTTTAAAGCATTGTATCAGCGTCTGGCAGCACTGGCAACATTTCGGATTATCATAGATATTATATATACCGGGTATATATAATATAATATCTATGATATTATATATATATATATATATATATATATATATATTCTCCTTATTAAACAATTAATCTCCTTTTAAAATACCTAAAGATCCTTACATCAATAATGACCAAGCGATCCGAATAATTCTTTCCTTAACTTCCCAAACAGAGAAAAGTGTCTGTCACTTCGTGCCTAATTACTTGTCTTAGATGGACGTGCGTCCGCCGCTATTCCGATGTATCTCCCACTCCTCTAATGTAATATTAAGAAATTCATAATTCAGTTGTTTAAAGTGCCCTTATTGAGTAACGACTGAAGTAAAATATGGTTGTAAAGTTTCAATAGTCAAAGAAGAACAGTAGTAGTATTAATATATGTAATATGTAATATTTCCCCTTAAATCTAATTAATTTCCTCATTTATCCTATATTTTAACTACCATAGTGGTGTGTTCATTCTTATATTTAATGATGCTTTTATTCCTTTAAATCTTTTGATTTATGCCATCACGCGATTTCCGAAAAAGGTTAGATCAGCATTTTCCCCACTCTGAATTAATAAAGAAATTCCATACTCTCAGACAACATATAAAATACCTAAAGATCCCTACATCTTTCACCATAGGATTTGTATAATCCTTATTTTAACTTTCCTGGAGAAACAAAGAAAGAAAAAGCTTCTGTCCCTTCTCAACCACTGTGCTGTACAAATTAATTGGGATAAACTATTTTTGGAAGTTGTTTTTGAAACCACTTCAAATCGATTTTATCTGCTTAGAATGGGTGTTACAGACCGAGTGTAGAAGTACTTAAGTATTCTTCAGTTGTGAGCCTTTGAGTGAGACAGTCAGTTGTTAGTGTTTGCTCTCCTTTCTTTCACATATTCAAAAAGGGATATAACTCCAAGGAAGCGTGCTAAAATTCTAGCTCTTAAAGATCACACTTCAATGACAGTTAGAGAAACAGCTTCTGCAGTTTGTGTAGGCAAATCAAGTGTTTCGAGAATCCTAACTTCATTCAAAGAATGTGGATCAGCCTCTCCAAAAAGGAAAGGAAGATGTGGGCGGAAGCGGAAAACTACTGCAAAAACTGATGAAATTCTAGTAAGAAATTCCAAAATTAATTCAAGGGAAACAATCCCAGACCTTCAAAATAATTTTTGGCATCTGGTTTTGATGTGAGGAGCTCAACCGTACTGCGTAAGGTTCCGGACGCTGGCCGTAAGGCAAGGAGACCAACGAAAGAAACAATTTTTAATTCCCAACATGGAAAAAAAAAAAAAAAAACACGTTTAGCGTGGGCAAAAAAATACAAATTATGGACGGCTGATTACTTGAAGAAAGTAGTTTTCAGTTACAAAACACATTTATTTGTGCAGGGATACATATCAGATGTTGTGAGACGCAGTGAAGGATTCAACAGACTGTAAAACATCCGCTGAAGCAGAGGCTTTAGGGATTTTTTCACCGCAAATTTGCCTGGAATCTTAGTTCCAGTTCAAGGCATGATGAATTCGACTAAATACATCGAAATATTACGATTGTTTCATTCTGGAAAACCTTTAACGGAATATTTCAACATTTGCACCTAGTCACAATTTAAACTGGTAAAGACTTTTATGCTGGAAAATCAGATTGAAGCGTTTGATTGGTTGGAATTTTTGTCAGACCTAAATCCCATAGAGAACATCTGGAATAATTAATATCAAAAGGCGGTTAGATAAGATGGATTATACAACAAAAGAACGCAAAGATAATGCAATTCAAGTGCGGTTTCATGATGATGAAGAGGAGTCAATGCCAAAACGTTTGCAAGAGACCATTTCTGATAAGGGAGGACATACTTCATACTAGAAAATATATTATAAATATATAAAATGAATAAAACATAGTTTTCTATAAAAAAAAATGCGATTTTTTTTTATTACTTTGTCCCAATTTATTTGGTCGGGTATGTATATGTAATTAACGGATAAAGTGGAAGCATGTTGCAACTCCGCTGCTAATCTCAAGGTATGTCCCTCCCTCCTGTGTTACGATAAAATAAATTCATTATTCCTCGATTAAAAAATTTCCTTATTGCGCCACGACTTAAATGCAAAAAATGTTTTAAAATCCAAAATTACACACACACATATATATACCCATGTACAATTTAAAATAATGTAAATAAAATAAAATGCAAGTATTACAAGTTTATAAAGGTAAATTAAAATTACTTAATACATTATTATTTAAAGCAATGTAGCTGAATTATTTAGCTATAGCTCCAAAAATTACAAATGCCGATACACGCCAAACAACTGATTTAAATGTAGAACAAAATTATAAGTTTCATGAATAAATTTTTTTTTTTAATTATATGCCCCATGTAAAGTGAGGAGTTTCTCCTAAGGTACAATAGAATTCACAGTTGATTGTACATTTATAACAGATTTGTTATATTGTAACAGATTGTAATTATAGGTCATAATTGTTGAAAGGTAATTACTACTTTTCTACAGGTGTCCCTCATTTTTTCGTTCTTAAATAATTAAAAATTTCGAAAAGAAATTGCTTGGTAGCAGCTATCATTCAATCCAAATCAATATCCATTATTTACAAATAATTTTACTTTACAAACTCAATCACTTGAAATTGCTTTTAATCTGGAAGATGTATTTTGGGTAGTTAAAAAAATCTGTCTGAGTATCCACATCGATCAAAAAAACTCTAAATCCTGACTTCCCCAACGCATTTGGAACCCTTACGAAACATCAGCCCACATTTTCACCAGAAGATTTTCGCTACATCGACCAGAAAAAATGAAGATCTACAACAACAACAAAAAATCATGATAATGCTGAAAGACGTTTAATTAAGCTCCATCTATCATGTGAATATGTTGACGGTAATTGTGATGCGTCCGTGTTCATCAAGTTAATCAACAGTTGTTTGATGCGTCCGACCACCTTGCTTTGACTCAGAAGTTACTTATGGCATGAATATGTGTGTAGTAAACCGATGTGTTTTTTTTCCGGCATTAAGCAGTGCGGCAGATTCTTACGTATTCTAAGTTAAATTAATTTATCCTAATTGTTCATCACTCCCAAATTCTATAAATGTTAGAATAAGTAACATTTAAGATAACTACATTAGATATTAATCGTATCTATAGTTATATGTTCAAAGGATGTGATATGCATCTGTACATTTATAGATTACAGCATTGAAAGAGATTTATACTTTAAAATAATAGTATCTAGAATAAAGATATTTAATAAATTGAATTTTGTATTTTTTGTTATAATTTACGATTTAAAATACGAATCATTTCATCCAAGCTGAAAAAAAAGCTGTCATATCATTTACAACAACTAAAATAAAATTACTTTTATTTTAGTTGTTGCAAGTGATATCCCAATTAGTTTATTAGTCTATTAGTTTATTGTTTGATTAAAACTGAATTTGCTTAATGACTTATATACGTACAACAAAAACCAAAAATATAGAAATTAATTTAAAAAAATTTCTGAAGAGAGTGTAAGATATGTTTTATGTTTTTTCTAAAAAATGTATCAGATAAGTTAGTTAAAGAAGGAACACACACACACATACTAAGTTTAACACATAGGTAATCTAGAAGTAATGTAAATTTTGTATATGATTGTAACTGTGAAATTTATTAAAAACTTTTATTTTTAAATAAATTTATAAAAAAGATGAATTTTACGATACCAGAATTTAAAAAGGAGTCAACTAAAACAATATTTAAAGTTCCTACTTGAAAACTTATGAGAAATAATTAAAATTTCTGATAATATTTATTAGTACAGATTTTTCTTGCTCTTTAATTACTTCACTACTTTGTATTCAAACAACAAAGTATGATTTTCACATTCAATTAAATTAATTTTTTTTCATTTTTGGTCATTAATTTCCAACAAGAGAGAAAACAGAACATAAATTAAAATTAGTTTGAGAAAATATTTATTGAACTTGAAGACAAAAATTTTATTTACCTGTTTACCGTTGTATTCTTTAAACCAAATATTGCTCGATGCCCATTATAAAAATGTCATTTCAACAACATTTACATGAAGTCAGCATTCTACAAGAAATTGACAAATGCCGCCGCGCACTGCTTTCAGATGCATCTACAAGACTCGCACCTGCCATTGCAATCTTCATTACTATCACGTATCCGCGCAGTTAACCATTGCAGACGATCAAGAATGCGTAAAAGGTTACAATAAGGATCTCCAGTTCAGTTTCTCAGTACAATTCACTGAACCGCAAAATTCAGAATTCGAAGAATATATTTAGGTTTGCGGTGGTATTGTTTCTATAAAGTTGCATTCAAACTGTACGTAAACAATTGTTTCTAAGTATAACTCTCAGGTTTTGTAAGAAAGAAAACGCTCAGTGAACGCTTTGAGAAAAACTCTTGTTGACTCCGTGAACTTGCGACTTTTTTCAATGCTATCAAAATACCAATAGACGATGCATGACAATCTATTTAATGATGAATAGAACTAAAAGGAACGATGTCACAGATCACTAAAAATAGCAACGGCGATTATTGGAAAAATATGTTCATCATTCGTGGATGCATTCTTTTGTTAAAAGATTTTTTTTTTATTGATTACAATCTAAAAATTAAGGCTGGAACTGAAATCGTTTTTAAATACATTAAGGCGTCACTTTGTAACGACTAAAACTGGAAATGTGGGTTGGCTTTATTTTATCCTTGATATTTCTTGATTTCGAAATAGGAAAATCCCGTCTTTTGATATCAGCTATCAAATCTTGTCCAATGTCATTTGAATTTAGTATGAAACTTTAATTAATACTATACCCAACGTACGGCAAAATATTAGCATAAATAATATTTCTATGGTTTTGTTTCTTGGCAATTTATTTAAATCTCTCAGAGAAATTATGCGAGACTTTGAAAAAGTTTTAAAGGTATCGAAATGTATGCTTAAAAATTTTTTACACAGATATATGATTTTAAAAATATTAACATAAATCTAAATTCAGTTTTATACGTTCACTATTTATTCCTACATTTTCAAGAAGTCTTTAGGTATTTTAAGCTAGAATTGACGACGTAAAGAGGAATGGGGGATGTGATTTTGGATAAAATTGTACACAACAGTGCTTTTTTTTAAATGTATAACTCAATTTTAATCTATATTTTCGAATTAAAAAAATCATTTTCAGCTAAACTCCAATGATTTATTTTTCTATGAAATACAGATATGTTTTCAGACCAGAAGTATCATTTATCGAAATTAATTTCCAGCATTTTTCTCCTTATTTTTCCTGAATTGCTTCGAAATGAATCGAAACAACTGATATAAATTCCCTAAAAACGCGCTTGTATCAAGACTATAATTATATGTCCTTTGGTACTAACAATATCAATCATACATGGAAAAATGATTTAATGATGATCCGCTCTACGTCCAATTTCTTTCAATTAAGCCCTATGTATTTTATGCCTTTCTATTTATCAAACCTACATTCCTTTTAAACTTTTATGCTGTCAAAGCGAAATTCTCTCTCTCTTGATATTAAAGGAAGATTAATTGAGCGCACTAACAAACAGAAATAATAGGACACTCCAAGATGAATGCTCCAAAAAGATGCATTACTAGAGTTTATAAGTTCATAGTTTTTTTTAACAATTCATCATAATTTATTCATTTGCATACTGCAATTACAAGACAGCATTTAAATTGATTTCAAGATATTCCCCTATATATATATATATATATATATATATTACAAATGATGCAGTTTTTTGAACTGTTTTTCGTATAATTTTTTATATATACAAATATTTATTGCTTTTGATTAAACAATTGTAAATTATACTTCTGATTTCTTTTTAGCTTTCAATTTGTCTTTTGGATTTAAATTCTATTTGTAAATTTTTTAAGTTTCAGAATATCCATAAATCCGATATTAATTCTAGAATGAATGCGAGAAAAGAGCTTTGTGTGTAATTTTTCAAAAAAAAGTATCACGCATTTTAATCATAATGCTAATCATAATTTTAATCATAATAATAAATATCAAGAGATTTAAATCGTATAAATTTAGTATTTAAAATAAAAATTTGATTTTGAAATTAAAAAAAATTATATGCATTCTTTTTCTTTGCACATATCATCATTACAGTCTGGATATCATTAATTAACTATCGTTAAAAGTGACCTATAAAAGAAATATAATTCTCCAGAAAATAGAAAAAAATGACCAAAATATATGACTTGGATATAAGATGTTCTGCATATTATAAATATATAATAGCTGTCAAAAATTAAATTAACATTGTTTATTCCTTAATTTATGACAATCAGAATTACAACAAATCATAGAATTTTCGTAAAGCGTTCTGAAACTTTGAAAGCAGACAAAAACATAACCAAATTGAATTTTGTTTTAATGTTTATGATTAAATAAATAAAAATTGCTAAATATGACGAGAAAAAATTCTTAAAGAATAAAAAGGAAACTAAAAATATCCTTAAATTTAAGGAAATGGGTAAAATAAAAAAAATTGAAATCGATAAAAAAAAATTATATTTCTTTAAATATGGGAACTACAATTAGAATATCTGCATAAAATTAGCAAAATATATGACATCTGACATTAATTCGAATAATGTTGTACTAGTTTCAGAGTTACTTTTAAAGACAAACTCACACTACGCGATGCAGGGACTGAAATATTTAACTTTTTAATTAAGTAAATTATTTCTGAGAATCTCAACATGAGTGATAAAGCGAAAATAGATTTTAGTTTAAAATAAACTCAAAATAATTTAACAAATTAACAGAAAAGGTAGGATATGCTATCTGTAACTAAATGATTTGAGAAGCTTGATATTATCTTAATTTTAAATTGTCGCGCTACAAGTGAAATCTGCGAAAAATTACAATGATGGTTGATAACCTCTCTTAGAATGCAGTATTGAAATTCAAAATATCCATCTCTTCTCTAGATAGCGTACGAAAATGCTGTTCTATACAACCTAAAAAAGTATTTCAATCAGTTCTCTTTTTATTTGCGTAAGCGATATTGGGGAAATGAGCGTGGGCTCGCTGAAATAATCCGGAATCTATAGAAAAGAATAAAATCACTTAAACACAAAAATAAAGAAAGCTTCCTATATGTTTGTGACATCAATTAAAAAATTACGATTAATCAAAATCCGGAGCTAGTTATGACTATTCCATTGGAAATGCATGAGAAGAATTCAAAAATGAAAGTTAAAATACACTCATGATGTACAATCAAAATATGGGCATTATCTATCTCTCATTCAAAAGTTAAAAAAAAAAAAAAAAAAAAAAAATGAAAGTAATATCAGACTCAGAAAAACTTAAAAGCTAGTACATATAATTTTTTCATTTTTATTTTTCATTATTTCTTTTTTAAAGGTTATCCAGACGAAATTAATTACTCCAAATAACCCGAAGTAAACTTTTTCGTTCGATAAAAAAATAGTTAGTCATTAAGAACTTAAAAGGGTACTTAAGAACAGCGTAATTACCTCCTTATCTGATCATTTCCTAACTTTTAACTGGTCTCAAATTTCAGTGTTTAAAACCAATGAATATTAATGTGTTATGTGTTGAGTTTTCTTGGCTGAAAAATGTTCCAACAAATCTTCTGTTGAATCGTGGACGTGTCAAACTCAGTTCTGTAGATGATTTTTCAAGCTGTGAACACTTTTAACAAGCACTAGAAAGGAGCTCATGCATAGCCTTGGTGCTGATTGTTGGAGACAAGTAAACGTGGGCGATGATTTCTGAAGAATATTAAAAATCAATAATGGGGATTTTCTGAAACCTACTTCTTCTGTTATTTATCATGGAAGATTGATGACGGATTCATGAACCAGTATTTTAAGAAAGGGTGCGTATATAACAGGAGTGAAACCTTGGAATGGGAGATTCCAAATGAATTTTGGTTCCTTTTAAAAATTTAGAGTTAAATAAATATAAATGATGATTTTAATTTAAATTAAAAGGAAGTAAATGAACTAAATAAGCCACATATATTGGGAAAAAAACAATGCTGACTTACGCTGTTGAATATCATTTGAATTAAAATAAATAGATTTATTCACAGGAATAATTGAAATATTTAATGTGGACTGATAAGAAATGTGGTTTTCTATTGTGTAGAACTAAACGTTCTTAGGAAGTATTTTCATTCTTTTCCAAGAGTGCATTTAAATAAATTACTACCAATTATAATAGATTAAACGTGAAATCCTTTAAAAAATAAACTAATGCTCATTAATTCATTTCTTAACATAGTATTTAGATACAATTAAATTCGAAGATTTTAAACGAAATGAAAAACATCTTCGTTAATTGATGAAAGAAACGCCAGTAAAATTCTATAAATATTGGAATTCTGTATTATTTATTGGACGATTTCTTAAAAATATTTCCTGTATAAATCATTTAAAAATGAATCGGAAAACATAAATAATGTGGCCAAAATTGTATGACTATTTTGAAAATTAATTATAAAATATTAATATATATATATATATATATATATATATATATATATATATATATATATATATATATATATAATTAAACTTTTGTCTGAACTGAAACAAAACCCTGATATTCCAATAATGCATTTAAAACTGGGCATTCAGATTTTAATCCTAATCTTTCTTACCAAATGATGATTGCTATAAAAATATAATTGATAGCGTGTTTGACAAAAGGCAAAAGAATTCCTATGAAAACAATTTAAGAAAAAGAAACATAATGAAAAAAGAAGATAGTATAAAATGAATTCATAAAGTCCAATAACTTTTTTGTATAAAAAATGGAATGTATTATCAAAACTTTCATTTTTTAATATGTTTCACGAATATGATCTACAAAATATTATATTTCATTGAAGTAATCGATCTTTCAAATCTGGAATTCAACTTGATACATCTATCTTAGAATCATTCGAGTGTATCTAAGTATCTCAGAATTATTCAGAATCAAAATACATCCCACGACGTTTCATTTATCTCCTCCTAATTAAGAATGACATTCTTTCCGGTTCTGTCGCAAGAAAAAAATTCATTAATTTTCTAGAAGAGGTAGAGATACCGCAAGTTTCCCATTAATTTGATAGTACTAAAACGAATCAAAAATTTTACATTTTGACAGTAAAATTTATAAAAGAGCCTTTAATATGATGTTTTTTCACATTTTTACTACAATTATTTATTTTTATTTTACTTCTTTAAATGAAATTCTCACAACTAAGAAAAATCGGCCATGAATAGTCAAGAACATATAATAGTAGAGAAATTAAACTTCAAAAATCTAAAAATCGATTATAACTTAAGAACTTTTTTTCAATTTATAACAAATTTTACGTATTTCTTAAGCCATTTATTTATTTTTACATATCAAACACATGTTGCAAGATAAATTTAGTCATTGGATAGAAATGTATAATTACCTCTACTGTTAGAAATTATCAAATAAAATGAACAATATTACATAGAAATTTATCTTCGCTATTTATTATAAATAATATATAAAGAAAATAATTTTCTCAAATTCTCGCATAAAGAGTAAAATAAACCCAGTACCAAAACGCTTTTATCATACTTTACATTTGACACATTCTATGCTATTAGAATCGAAATGCTTTTTAAATAGAAGAAAAATGGAATCTGAAAATAATATATTAAAAACATTCTGTTTCATATGCCTATAATTATTATCACATTATTCATGTATAGTGTTTCTATGTTACTTTTCAAAAAAATATTCATCGCTAAGTGGACGAAAAATAATGACACCTGCATTGAGATATTCTGATATGCTCTCAAAACGGACACTTGTTCGATCAAGTTTAAAAATTAAAAAACAGAGAGAGCGTTAAACTTATTCTATGATAAAAGCTCGCAAGGAAAATGTATCTCAGTTCCAAAGAAGGT
>BMAW01036478.1:165553-181934 GCA_019974015.1 Nephila pilipes
TATCTCCTCCTAATTAAGAATGACATTCTTTCCGGTTCTGTCGCAAGAAAAAAATTCATTAATTTTCTAGAAGAGGTAGAGATACCGCAAGTTTCCCATTAATTTGATAGTACTAAAACGAATCAAAAATTTTACATTTTGACAGTAAAATTTATAAAAGAGCCTTTAATATGATGTTTTTTCACATTTTTACTACAATTATTTATTTTTATTTTACTTCTTTAAATGAAATTCTCACAACTAAGAAAAATCGGCCATGAATAGTCAAGAACATATAATAGTAGAGAAATTAAACTTCAAAAATCTAAAAATCGATTATAACTTAAGAACTTTTTTTCAATTTATAACAAATTTTACGTATTTCTTAAGCCATTTATTTATTTTTACATATCAAACACATGTTGCAAGATAAATTTAGTCATTGGATAGAAATGTATAATTACCTCTACTGTTAGAAATTATCAAATAAAATGAACAATATTACATAGAAATTTATCTTCGCTATTTATTATAAATAATATATAAAGAAAATAATTTTCTCAAATTCTCGCATAAAGAGTAAAATAAACCCAGTACCAAAACGCTTTTATCATACTTTACATTTGACACATTCTATGCTATTAGAATCGAAATGCTTTTTAAATAGAAGAAAAATGGAATCTGAAAATAATATATTAAAAACATTCTGTTTCATATGCCTATAATTATTATCACATTATTCATGTATAGTGTTTCTATGTTACTTTTCAAAAAAATATTCATCGCTAAGTGGACGAAAAATAATGACACCTGCATTGAGATATTCTGATATGCTCTCAAAACGGACACTTGTTCGATCAAGTTTAAAAATTAAAAAACAGAGAGAGCGTTAAACTTATTCTATGATAAAAGCTCGCAAGGAAAATGTATCTCAGTTCCAAAGAAGGTATAAAAAAGGACTACTTAATTGTAGGTATAGGTGTAATAAATGGTTTTGATACTAGACATATTCTTTTGTGATTTCAACAAATGGGAGAAAAAGGTTTGGCAAAACATTTTTGAAACAAAACATAAAAATATAGAGGCAATTTTCTTTAAAAAACTGTTAATGTCTTCTCTAATAGTTGGTTGCAGGAAAAAAGTAAAAGCTTTGTTTTGTTAAAATAGGACAATTATTTGATATATAATACAATAAAACTGAAATAATACACACAATCTCGTTAGAAATCAAGAAATATTTAGCCATGATCCAATATTTTACAATTCATAATTCGGTGTGATTGTGTGCTGAATGTGATGTATTTATACCTTTGTTTTAAAAAAGTATTATCAGTGTTGTTATCAGAGACCATATAATGTTTATAGACATCTCAATTACAATCTGTCCTAAAGTTAGTGACACATCGAAATTATTTTAAACCTAAGTAAACAAATATATAAATTGAAATAGTAGTTCCATGCAAAATTGTCTATTTTTCTATAGTATTCCACAAAATCAAAGTATTCTTGCTAAGACAAATTAAAGCAAACTAATATTGCTTTAATTAACATCGCCCTGCTTTTACTCTACTAGCAGAGGGCGCAGTAACCGAATGGCCATGGTCACGAGCTCGTAGCTGGGACGTGGCGTGGTTGTTGGAGTGCCATCTCGGGTACCATCCTCGTCACTTGACCAAAGTTCCTAGTCACGAGATTCGCTATCAACAGCCTAGTGTTGCTTCAAAGAGAAACGTTAATAAACAATTAATCCAATCTTCTTCTATTTTTCATCGATGACTTTTAAGAATTCGAGCCATGGTTAAATCACGAGGATGAACCTAAACTGGTGCTTTTCCCTCCAACTTTTCAAGCCGAGTTATGTATGGAAATCAAGACCCAGTTCTATCTAACTTTCAGAAGTTTCCAAAATCCACGATTCGATTCCAATAAATCCATCACGATACCAGTTTAAGCCATCAGGAAATTGCGGCCCAACAACATTTGATAGGAAAATGTCAAAAATTAAACAAATAATTAAATATAATTTTTAATGGAGAACCATGAATTTAATTAACATGCAGGTTAACTACGTCTGAGGGGTAAACATCAATTAAAGAGGAAATTCCTATAAAAATCCGAGCCTTAATTATGTTATCCCAAAATGTTTAAGCTCTTTTCACTGTATTAACAAGTATTATACAAAAAATTTACTTTTTCTCATTGAAGCCCTATCGATTCATTTGAAAGATCTAACCGCAACTTGTTTGTAAATTGCATTTATTGAACTTGAACTTTTGAACTACGAGTGATAATTTCAAAGCTGTCATTTACTCCCTAATGGCAAAATGTAATACACATTTTTTCCCGAAGGTAATCAATTCGTAGAAGGTAACCATATTAGTGTAAAAAAAGCAAATAAATGAACCTATCTGCCTTTACAGGATTTCAGCCATCTCAATTTTCAAAGAATTGTGTCTGAGCTTGTTCGGATTACAGAAGATCTGGTAAAGTCCAAATTTATCTAATTCTAACTTGCTATATTTTTACGTTGAACAATTTTCTTGGAAAATGCATACTTATATTAGAAGGTAATTCTAATTTATCATTTGTATTATTTTATTAGCATCTTTAGTCTGTTAACATAATTAAATATTCATATTTTTGATAAAAATTGCAAGCCAAATTTTTTAGTATTATAAGATACTTATTAGAAACCCATTCTCTTTTTATATAATCTATACATGCATAAATTTTTTCCATTAGATAAATCGTTCGAAATTTAAAGCAAAAAAAAAAAAAAAAAAAAAATCTCATTTCGAAAAAATACACTTGGAGCTATATATATGTGTGTATATGTGTGTGTATATATATATATAGTTTTAATTCTTTTTTTATTGATCAGTGCATCAGCCCCGGCTACGCTAAAGACCCAGCATATAACGTGTTAAATTAGATGTGTCTAAATGCCCTTTCAAGAGCGTGATGTGGAAGATAGGAAAAATAGGTGCCTGTTCAGGTGTCAACCTCGTCACTTGACCGAAGCTCAAAATTATGCGGTCCGTCGTCAATAGTCCTCGAATTGCTTCTAATACGACTTTAATAAAACCATCAATATTAAGATAATATTGATAGTTCTAAGAGTTTAAAAATTCAATTTTTTACAATAGTATCATTTTTTTTCTGATAAAAGGTAATGTTTTATTTGATTTTATTGGAGGAAAAACATTTGTCAGTTAGTGTTAAGAAATATTGTATGAAAATTGTATTTGTAAGTTTTGAATATTTTAAATTTTATTCATTAAATATTTAATTGTTCTTTCTTTTTATGATTTGTTTCCTATATTTGGGTCTCTCTCTCTCTTTATATATATATATATATATATTCATATACTTGATCATTCATGTGGTGGTTCCATTTTTTCGATAACATTTTTCTATCGGTGAATGATGGGGCTGTAGAGCGAGTTTAAACCACAAATCTGTTACAATCTAGATACAGAATTTATAAATGTTTTCTTTCTTTTCTTTTTTTGTTTGTTTATTTATTTCTCCCATTTGTTCACAAATTTTTTATGTCTAGTCTTTCCTTTGGCTTATTTGGAGCTTCATATTTTTGGTTTTCATTATGATTCTCATTCTTATTTGTTTGAAAATGTGACGTCTTATTTAATATTTAGCTGGTTTTTTTTTTTTTTTTTTTTAAATATAAATTCATTTTTCCTCTATTATCTATAAAATTTACATGTGGATAGTCTTGTAACTTTAATGATTTATATTTTGTTAATTTAGTTTTTCTTAAATTTTTTCAATTATATATATATATATATATATATATATATATACATGTGTGTGTGTATTTGCAGAATTTTTTTTCAATTTCGTTATATATGTAATTACAATCTATTCTTAATGCATTAATTTATGAGGTATAAGAAAATATCTGTTTAAAATAAAGAAACAACGCACATGTGATTTTGAATTGCACAATACATAATCTTTAAATTTCTTAAGCTGTACTTTTTATAACTTATATTGTTTGTAGAAACTGAATTCAATGTATAGAAAACTGTTTATTGCAATTTTCTATACATTGAATACTATACAGTTTTATATACATATTTTACCCAATTTTACTAAAACGAAAAATATTTTCTTCAAAATCTTAAGCAAATATTTTTATAAAGGAAACTACTAATTTAAAACAGCCTTTAAAATTGAAAAAAAAAAATTTATAAAGAGGATGTGACGTAATTTTTCTTTTCTACGTGAAATGGTCAATTAATTCAGATAAGGTTTCATTTTGAAAAAATTGTAATGGATTTCAATAATCGATGCTATACTCTACTTTAAAATGGTATTTTTTTCACTAAATTAGCAATATCATATTTTAAAGTTTTTTTTGTTTACTTTTAATTTTGTTTGCATTAAAACCTTGCAAACAAATACTGATAATGGACTTCATCTTTCTAAATTATGGTCAAACGAAGGGTATTACCTCCAGATTTGTTCCCACATTCTTCTAATTTGTACACCACAAGAGGACTTTGATGTTTAGTTGTACACCAGTACTTCTTGCAAGGGACATCTCTATTTAAAAGACAAAATGTCTGGTCCGGTTGGTGTTTCTTATTTAGAGGTACTAGTGTATATTTAAAACAAAACATTCTAATTATTATTTACCACGACGAGTTTTACTTAAGTCAGTCCCAAATCCATGATAGATGAACAGATCGTTGTATACCAAATTACCCATTTTTACGAGCATTTAAAGGATTCCTTTACACATAAGTTTTGAAAAATCACTTCTAGTTTCTCAACAGTACGCGCATTCGTTATTTAATTTTTCGTGAAAGTTGTAACGTACATCACCAGTAAAAACATTCAGAAGGTAAAAGCACCAAATGGGCACACATCTAATCATCAAAACAAGATAGCCTTAATAACCTTTTCCAACCCCAGGAGCTACAGTGAAAGAGGTTAACAATGCCTCTTCAATAATTGCGAGCACTCATTTTGTACCCGGAACAAATATCTCAATACAAAGTTCGCACCCTCTCTATACGATCATGGCTTTCTTATCAAAGTTGCATCGAAATAAATAATGAGCAGCAGGTCTGGAACAACCCCAGCTCGCGGTGCGGTAAACTTCACTCTGAAAGCGATTCTTGCACAAGGCTTAACCACGAACACCTGATTGGAGAAATGAAGTCACATTTTCTTTTTCTCTTATTCCAGTTCTGGTTTTTCTTGTTCTGGGATTGCTATTAATGATTTATTAATGCGGCGACCTTTACACCACAGCTCCTATAAAATAGTTGATGGTATACATTGGTGGGGTCCGTGGCCCCGAGGTTTTAATTTCCACTGTACAGATCCGTTGGATTCTTCGTTTGTTCCGATGGAACTGTGGCACTAAATAGGGGCACATGCATTGGTGCATAATTTTCTCGTCAACTTGACAGACAACTTGTAAGTTATTTCTGTAATCAGAGTTTATTTTTTTGTTTTGAAATAGGGTAGGTGATAGTTGGATAGGAAAACTGGCGCTTTTTGCCGCCGGGTCCTGCAAATGCCTTTTTTTAAATTCGTGGATGAATTGCGAAGAATTCTGATGAGGAGGATTTTTAAAAGAATGTTACATTGTGTCACCATGAGTCATTCATGATTCTGTAGTTTTTGAAAATCAATAGTAAAACTATTAACACGTATAACCGCCATATATTTGTCAGATATATAAATATAACAATCATTGAAAATTCAAAAAACAGCCTTAAAGTAATTCTTTATTTAGAAGTAAACACAAATTGTGTGTTAATAAATTAACTCTAAATTAGAATGGTTGAAATATAAAAATAAATAAATAAATAAACGAGCACGTTCTGTGTTGTTTGTCTTCTTAAGCGTTTAATAAAATTTCTTTAAAAACGCTGAATAATTAATTTTTATACGTCTATGACCTAGATTCTATGTAAATCTTGCTTTAAAACTTCTTTTGGGAACACAATTTTGTATTATCATTTTCATTATAAGATTTTTTTAAAAAAAATTAACTGTATAGAACTTATTTTGATTACATAATCTTTTATATCATATTATACCACAAGCCTACACGCATGATTGCATTACCTAGTATTAATTTTTTTTTCCTGATATATATCTTGCACATATTAAATAGAATAAAAAATTAAAGGAATGAATTGGAATGCTTGATATAACATATTATGGTATTATTTATTTCTTTATAAGAAATTCAACTGATGCTAGGATATCAACAAAAAAAAAGCTTCAGTTAATAATAAATACATAAGAATATTGCAGTTTTTTGAAAATACGTACAGAGTGATGGAATTTATATTCGTGCGAGGCGCGTGTGGGCAATTTTTATGTTACTTCTTTATTTTTATCAATTTTTTTAATCTTCAAAAAAGGATGGAGATTGTATAACTCGATAACGTACAATAAAACAATTATCGAATGAAATTTCAATTTTTAACATTAATTTCCTAAGGTTGAAATATTAAATGATTTGTTCTTTAGTGTCTGGTACTTTAGTTCTTTAGTGTTTATTAAATAACTAATGTACAAAATTGCTCTCATATAGGTTTCTAAATTCTAAGCTCATAAAATATATTTACTATCCATTTAATTACTTATCTCTCTCTGAGCATTTACGAGTATCAATTTTATTTTTAAGTATTTGCAGATAAAATTCTCCCGCGATAAAATATTATGTGTAATCAGAAAATATAGCTACATGAAAATTCTTGACTGAATTTTAATGATGGCTCACCTTTTCTCATACAAATTAACAGTATTTACCAAGCAAAAATATGCAAAAGATTTTTTCTGCGTCTAAAGATGCTCGTCACTTAGAAATGTTGATAGTACTTATATATAGTATGATAATATTTATAGATTTGTTGTTTCTTAAGCATAAGATATTTAAAAAATTCCTTTACTATAGGGGAAGTTTTAATTGCCTAAATTTTACTATAACTTATATAAATGACATCTGCTCTATTTATGTTTTGCATCTATAAATCAGCCGCTGTTTCTGAGCATTACTGAAACATTGCTGCTTATTACAAAAGCATACATTATTAAGTATTCTAAGCGCTTCTATGATAAACTTACTTGAATAGGCGAAAGATAACCGATAGAATTATTTTCCCATTATATACCAATTTCATTTCCGATCGTTTTATACAAAAGTAGAACTGTAGTTCTCCTTAATCTGTATCTCAGAAATTACAGGACAAAATATTTCAAATGTATCTTATGGTACGGATTATTAGACAGGATAAACAATGTTTCACATAGTTAATTGTACCAGGTTAAAATACTTAGGAAATGAAAAGTAAGAAAGAAATTTTGTGTATATAGCTTTCAAAATATCTTTTTTATTCCAAAAATTCAAAAACAGGGACTTAACAACAGAAAACTGTTACTAAATTTTATTTGTAAGCTAATTTTATTAGACAATATTTTACATCAAGTTTTGGTTAAAAAAAACTGATCATATTTTTTTTTAAAAAAATTTCAAATTTATGAATATTTTTATAGAAACAAAAATTAAATAACCGAGATAAAATGCCAAAAAATCAAATTGCTTTCGTCAGATTTTTTACTGTACTCATAGACAATAATTGCGCTTAAGACTGAATCCTGAGTTTCTTTTA
Organism: Nephila pilipes; assembly: GCA_019974015.1. Lineage (NCBI taxonomy): Eukaryota > Metazoa > Arthropoda > Arachnida > Araneae > Nephilidae > Nephila > Nephila pilipes. Next base: position 173,191 of record BMAW01036478.1, read on the forward strand.
TCGTTTTATTTCAAAGAGAAAATAATTACTGATTATGCGGCCAACAACATCAGAAGTTAAAATACCTTAATAACTTGCCCAAGCGGGACGTCTATTTAAGTTCAGTTGGTAAGAACGCAACGAAAAATGATTGGTCAACTTTTATTGGAACTTTTATAGGGTTTGAAACGTCGCCACACTCCAAAGGTCAACTTCCCCCCCCCCTCTACGGGGCTGAAAGTTTCAAACGCCAATGTAGCGACCCAGGACTTGAACACTAGATGACAACACAGCCTAGAGCTACTGGTTGCATATGTCCCCGAAGCAAAAAAAATACTTGTCTTACTAAAACAACCGCACATAAATCACAACTAATGATATTTCTCTATGGCGCATGTGTCAACGAGACGCGCCACTCATTCAAGAAAGCCGATGACGTCAAATGGGAACTGTTCTAAGCAAATATCCAATTCAACAGGGAGTAAATCATTTGCAGTAATGGTTGGAAAAGCGACCTGCTCTACAAATATCATTCATACTGATTCTCTTCGTATCATTGCGATGATACTGGAGGGGGAGTATGCAGTGTCTCTCTTCAACACCACCATAAGTTAAAACGCTTTAATAACTAGCTGGAGTGGGATGTCTGGTTTTGTCTGGCTGGTAAGAGCGCAACAAAAAGCGGCCGGTCAATTTTTCTTCGGACCCATTAGTCAAGGTTTTGACACTTCAAGGTCAACTATCTCCCCCTCCCCGAGGTCGTAAAACATCGGACGCCGAAATTGACTCATATACATCATATACAAATTTTTTTCATGGTTGTAAATAATTTAAGCTATTTATAAGATATTTTTGAAATAAAATCCTTAAGAATGCAATACAATGGCTTCTAACTTGTTAACCTCAACTCATTTGCTTTTTGTGTCTGAAATACATGTGCATGAAAAAAAAAAAATTCGAGCAAAATTTAATACATGTTTGCATTAAAAATAATCATGATTAATTTACTAACTATTTCTATCTAAAAAACTTTTCTCTTTAAAATATTTCTCTAAGACTATTTCTTAAAAAAATTATTTATGAATGGAAAGGAAAATAAATCCCTTTTATCAACTTAACAATTCAAGAATAAATTATTTCATTTTTTTAAAACAGTTTTAAAATTAGCAATTTGTGTGTGTGTGTGTCATTAAGTAAAATCACCAAATAACGTATTTTGCATTTAATACACATACACAAAATACAGAATAAAAGGCCACTCCTTACGTAAAAATACAAAAATATGCGTTCTTATGCAAGAAAAACCACACCTTGATCAAGAAAAATGCACGTAAATGGAATTTTTGTAATAAATATATCTACGGATTCTATGTACGGATCCTGTATTTTATCACTTTATTCCTTAGATTTATTTTGACTTGAGACTGTCTTCTTGTCTTTTTTACTTTATCACTTATTTATTGCATTACTAAATTGAATATAGGCTCGCTTGACACCGCCCACAGAAACATGAAAGCTATTAGTAGCAGCCCCACCACTCGTTTCCCGTCATCGCTATCACTTTTCCAAATATGTCTTCCTTATTCCCCTACAGGTGGTTAGGTTAGGCTGAGAAGTTTTGATGTTAAATTGAGCGTGTTGTTGAATTACTACAGACTATTTTTCTGCAGTCGAAAACTGCTATTTGCGTTCAGAGCTCAAATGCGAATAATAGTTTGAGGCATTAGGAACCAGAAATTCCTTTCATCTAATGCATGTTTATTTCTTATTCATTGAAAAATTGCAGCGTTTTCAGTGAATTGAGCTTGTTTTACTTTATGGCATTGAAGGCTTCAAAGAAAAAGTATTTCCATTAAACAATAAAAAAAATTTCTAAATGCTTGACTGATCTGTGCTGATTCTTTCTTTAGAGAAAAGAAAAAAGGCTGGAGAGTTTAAATTAGTTGCGGAGAAAATTTCTACAAGTATTTAAAAAAGTCGTGGTGGGTCATTAATACATATAATGTGTAACATTGACGGTTACCGGTGGTTCCCTCACTACGTTAAATAAATCATAAAAACTATTTCAAATTTATTCCATTACACTCGTATTTGAAACAATTAACAGAAGATAATTATTAGGAACACATAGTAAAACTTAAATTTCAATTCACCCTAGAACATTTTCCAAACATTTTTTTCATGGCCTGCATCTACCATATCATAAGTAGAAAAATAGATCTTTTGTAACAATTATTTATTATGTTGCAGAAAAGACTTGAACGCTTTGGTTAAAATAATAAATACCAGCCGTACTGTATGAAAAGATAAGCCCGGATACAGCCGGCAAAGGCTCTGAAGGCTTGTAACTTCAAGCAATAAAGAATCTGACATTAAGTTTTCAACGAATGAGATGGTGAACTCATTTTTTATAATCGATGAGATATGAAAAAGATAGATTTACGAGTTGTTTGTACAGAGAAGTTCCTGCGTTACGAGTTCTTAACAATTTCTGTTCCAGATTGTGAGAATGGGGATCATTTCTGCAATTGCTGCAGCAACCGATGCACAGTTTTGACTATAGCTCATTTTACATAAGAACTGGATAAACTTTTAAATCTTCTAAACAAGCATATCTACCTTGTTCTTGTGACCGGATCGTCAGCGATTGTTCAGTAGATTAGTTGTTACGCTAATAATCACATGATCAATCTTCAGTAACATTCTGAGATAGAGGAATGGTTTTTTTAAATAGTTGAAATGTGTTTTAAAACTTTGTTAAACATTATAATCTATATAATTTCCCCCCTTCTTTTGAAAACATATATATTTTGTATAAATACAGCTCTAAACAAGAAAAAACATATAAATAAAAGAAGAAAGTTGCATCAAAGTTATAATTAGAAATGATAATGAGTATTATGTCAAATTTTGAAAATTAAAAAGAATCTTTCACTTATCATTTCTAATTTTTATTGATTTAAAATTATATACACTAAAGAAAAACAAACAAATTTAACAATTAAATTTGACATATGTTATTAGCAACTATATAAAAATATCTGTATTTTAACGAAATAATTTAACTTAAACTCCTTGGATGAAAATGGTTAAGTAGTGTGGTCCAATCATGCTACTGTCGTTTTAAATATCTCCGAGAAAAAAGTAAAACAATCTTAACATTCTTCTAAAAACTGAAGATAATTTCTATGGTTAAAAAAATTTCAAAATTTCCCTAAAACAGAACAATAAACGTTTGTTTTTAAAGTATATTCCTCTTACCGTGTTGCAAAAGTTTATGTTTACAGGCACATTACTATTGTCTCTGCTAGTAAGATGAATGGATCACTTCTCGCCCCCCCCCCCCTCCTCCCGATTGTAGGAACCATCAAATTAATTCATAATGATACACTTTTGCAACACCACTGGGATTTGAAATAAATGATTCTGTAATAAATAGTTTCACGAATTTTCAATATTTCATACAATTGAATTGCTATTTTGGCATCCTTAGCGTCTATATATACAATAAGTATAATTTTCCCATTACTGCATTTATATATATTAAAAAAGAATCTAGCTCTTCAAATTATTTGTATTGAACTTAAAACTTTTTTCTAAAAAAAATTTTAAATAAAAAATACAAAATAAAGAATCATTTCCCTTTTTAAAATAATATTAGGAAGAACATTTATAAGAAAATAAGTTCGCATAATTACAATTATGTGAGCATTAATTACAATTCTCGGGGGGGGGAATCCCTTTGTTTTGCTTTGAAAAGATATCTCATTTTTTTCAGTAATTTTTATCAGCTAACTATAAAATTATAAAAATAAAATTATGTGTAACTATTCAGTCACCTATCGCTTTTCAATTATTTGAAAGGGATCACAGTAAGTTGGTGATAAATTCAAGTATTAAGACTGGAGGATCACTCAGTCGAGTTAAGATTCTTCGAAAGTCTGTACAACTTCAAAGGCAATATGGAAGTTTGGAAAGAAAGGTAATAAATCAGCTATTATCTTCATCTTCTAACAATAGCACAAAAAATGTCAATGTCAGTTTCTAAAGGATCCATGCTATGTGCATTATAATATAACATAAATTAAGCAAATCGACTGTTCGTTTTATCTATAGTTTGCGTCAATTTTTGAGATCCCGTGAAAGAATATTAAAATTAAATGTAGGTCATATAATGCAAATACTTCATCTAAGCATCCTAAATGTTTCACGTAACACTGAAATTCGTTAGATTAACGAGAAGGATAAATCAAATTCCTTATGGCGAAAATAAAAATGATCAGTTTCGGAAAAACAAAATTTTCTCCTTTCGTAGCAAAAGTCAATACAATGTTCTCAATCGAATCAAAAAATTCTACAGTATATACTACAAACTCTGCAATATATATAGTATATTGAAGCTCAACGATTATAAACTGCAAATTTTATAATGTATACTATACAGCAGCTCAACGATAATATAAATACAAATTTCGTAATATGTACCACAGAAATATAAACACAGCTCCGTGAAAATACAAAAGAATAAAATTAATTAATAGTTTGCGCCAAAATAAAAACATAGGCAAATAGAAATTTTAACCATGTATGTTTCATGAATATTAAATAACCAAATTAATTTTGTAGCAATCGCAGACGTATGTATGAATTCTAAGAGCAATTTATTCGTATAAACATATATATCCACAGAAAATCCGCTCAAACATCCGCAGTTCATAGTAAATATATTATTATGACCAAATTTAATTCAAAAGAATAATAAAATTTCAATATTAAATTACTCTTTAAAATAACAAGTAAATATGAAAGTAGATTTTTGTTTATGTTTACGATATTTATGTAAACATTCCTAATACTATTTTTTAACTGCTTTTATTTTTTCAAATCTCTAAGCCTATTTGTTTTAAATTTCGTCCTATTAAAATTTTAATTCATTTGTTATTGTTATTCATTCTGCATTTATATGATTCTCTTCGTGTTATGAATCATTTGCTAGTTTAATGAACTTCAATAATAGATATAAAACGTACTTGCGGTTCTTTGGCATTTCTAGACTAATTATCAATTTGTTTGAATTTGCTTCCATACTAACTATTTATTTTATCATGGTAAACAACTGATTATCATAATTACGAAACACCAATTATTTATTGTATCTGGATTAAACATATTATACTTAATTCCTTCTTCATAACATAAATTTATAAACAAACTGATTGAATTTCAAGATAAATTATGAAAAAAATAGTGTCATGATCCTCGCAAGTACTGACGGCGCCGAGATAAAACGCTCATTTAAAGAGCGCTAGTTCCCACATTCAAAACCCAGTATTGATAAAAAAAACTCACATAACAATTTTCATATAAAAACTCACATAACAATTTTGTTCCCTGTTTTTTAATTTCTGACACCTTCCAGAATTCCTTTCCAGAGCGAATTTTAGGAATATTTCTATTGTAATATTTAAAGTTAGATATTCTCAGTCTGAGAGTTTTCAGCCAAATGTAGCTGCTCTTAGTTTGTTAATACAACTTTATTCGGATACATGTTTCCTGTTCCAATTTTTAAGAAACGTTAGGAATGCAGTTCAAGTGTTTGTAATTCTAGTTTTGGAAATTTAAAATAAAATGTTTATGAAAAGATAAAATGAAGAAACCAAAAAATAAATAAATAAAGTAATAAAAGAATGGCGAAGAAAGAAATGATTGACAGTAAATCTATTTACTGTATAAAATGCTGTATTATATCTATCTCAAAATATATCTCACAAATGTAAGCAATGATATTTCATGCTTGCCTATTATTACTCTTTCATCCCCTTTTATCACGATATATAAAAACGTTTCAGAGTAACTATCTTCAACGACCTTTTGCCCTGTTAGAAATTCTATGGCGGTACCAGCATTTTTCGCGCTTTATTCTTTCAATTCAAACTCATATATGTTTTTTTAGCATGCAGAAATATTTTCATTACATTCGCTTATCTAATGTTATACACTGAATAGTTTTATCAACCACGAATTTTTACGTAATATAAATCTCTTTTCTCTTTAATGTGCATTTTTATACTTTATAGTTATCCTTTGTTATTGTTGCTTTGAAATATTCTGTTGATCGCATTTTCCATCTCCGTTTATAGCAAACTTCTTTTCAAAATTCATTGTATGAAAAACAGATATTTTGTAGCAACTTCTACTTTTGTAATAAAGTCTGAAAAAAATTAGCATTAAATTATAAAATAAATAACAAGTTAAAATAAATTTCATTCAAATTTCAAATCTATGATAAAGTTAATAATTATTGTTAGAAAATTGTTTTTGAGAATTATTCTTTGTTATCTTTTAAAATGTGTTTACTTGTTTCAATTTTAAATTTTAACTGAAGAAGGAAGTATTCATGCTTTAATTTGTAATTATTCATTATACATTTTTTCAAACAATACGCTAATTGTGATGTGGATAATTATATTACTATTTAAATGTGTTATTCGCACCATAACTCGATATCTATCAAGCACTATTAATCGCTTTATCGATTTCTCAATCATAAGTTAATTATAAAATTAATAAACATTATCTTAGAACATTACAAACCTAACGGGGGTAGGAACCCAAAACGCTTTATCAGGGATGCGATCAGAAAAAGACATGAATCTAAAGGTTGGTTTCAGCCAAAGATGATCAACGGAAAGAAACCAGTTGATTTAAGGTCTTTACCAGAGCTATCCTTGTTTCTGTTTGTTAGATTATGGCGGATCAAATCGTTTAACGCGTTACAACTCAAGTTACCAGGACCCATCATCAACAGCCCATTACGGGGCATTTGTGCGATATGGATCTAGTTCATAAATTAAACCTATTCGTCGAGAACAACCAGATTCGCACTTTGGTTTCCAGCTCCGCGTTTTCTAAGACTTTTCGAAATTAGCATGCGAATCCTCCTGTCCGTTATTCACTTAAGACTTGCATTAGAAAAGTCGATCCACTTGAGTGTCGTATTCCTCAACGACCTCTTTTCTCCCTTTTCTCTTTTTCGTTTTTCCTTTTACATAAGGTCACCAATTAAGATAAATGCGTCGTTTGTAGTCTTCATCTTAACACTGATCAAGCACTTATTGCTCAATTATGCGAGAACATTTGGTAGAACTCGGTGCACAGAGAATCCTCACTATTGTGAGAATATCACCAGTGAAGTTACCTCAACGAGCGAGGATTAAAATCTAAATTGTGGTCCGCTGGATCTTTCGAAAAGAAAAACATTGGGGAGGGAAAGAAGGAAGAGATAAAAGGCATCGACGTCGATCTGAGACAGGGTGGGGAGAATTTTTCTACAACAGCGGCAAAACAGGTAAGTCCGAACGGGTCTCTGGACAAGGCCAGACTGGGTAATAGCTGTGTGGTAGTGGTTATTCTGGACGTTATTAATGAATCTAAGATTTCTTTGATTAAACCTCGGGGGTTTGGACCAATTTCAGGACAGGGAACAATGATAGGAGTCTGATGGACTACCCTCGCATTTAATGGATTATTGCAAGAAAACTATTTCGTTGAGACTTGAAAATCGATCAATGATTATTTTAAGTAGGCGTTTTCTTCCTTTGGAGTTTTCCTCATGTGTTAAAGTATTTTCTTACCATCTTGAGTTCTTTTTAATATGAAATTGCAGCATTTCAGTCATTCGCATTGTTGGATCAACATTTATGCTATATGGATGATAGTTAGTTTAATGTCTAAAATATTTCTTGTGAATCATTGGATGATATACAAACATTTTACAAATATTTTAAAAATTAATCTAATCGTTTCTGTTTTTACTCTATATTTCTAGAACTCTTTTATCCATTTGCTTTTTATCCTTTCTAAGAACTTTTTATACCTATGTTGTGCAAAGTTAATTCCAAAATATATCCACAAAGGTGCTCGTTTTACGTAAGTATCTCTCTTGAAACAACATGACACAGGAATGTCTTTGTATTAATAATCTTCACCCAGAAGTATGAGAGAGATAGTCATAAATTCATTGACTCATCATTTGGGTATTTGAATTAATGTATATAAGATTACTTCCTCCAATTCTATTGATCTGTCCACTTGCAAATAGCATCAAATTTATCCCTTGAATGAATTTTTAAATCAATATATATTCTATAAAGAGAGAAATTCTAATAATTTATACATCAGATCTTAAGGGGATACAAATTATGTTAAAAAATCAGGATGAAACAATTAATCATAATGAAATACAATCAAGGAAATGGATTACTATATTTAATATAATTATAAGAATCAAAATAAGAAAAATTAGATATACAAGCCAAATCTCACTTCTAGACCTTACTAATATAATTCTCGTTTGTGGAGTCAGATCGTTATTTACAAATTTTTCTTCTACGCTCTATGCAAACCGATTAAATATGCAAAATAATATAATGAATTGGTCAATGACACAATAATAACTATTCAATTTGTCATTATCATGGGAGCAAGTGTTCTAATTCTATTCCATTATAAAATGAAATTATTTCCCAAACACAGTCAATAAATTTAGCAAATATCAATCAAATCTTTCTCTACGAGAAATTGGATATTATAAAGTTGCGTACGAGATTTATCGTTCATCAAAAAATAATGTAAATCAAATTATGTTTTAAATACCATGTTTACAGATGCATCTTTCGAGAAGATTAATAATATTGACATGAAAATAAGAACTTATTTTCCAAATGGAGAGTTAGAAAACCTACTGGATAAAATCTCTCAGTAAA
>BMAW01036478.1:189809-223220 GCA_019974015.1 Nephila pilipes
TTGAGAGGGGTATTACCAATAAAATAATTCGTTACCAAAAATGGGCACTTCCAATTCCATTGTAATTCATTACATCATTCAGACAAAGAAATAAAATTGACGGTTTTACAGGATTAAGCATATTAGAGAAATGGAATTCGGTTTTTAAAAAGGCATTAGGAATGATTATTTATTACAGTCTTTTTTAGGGCTCTTGAACTGTATATAACATGTTTGATAACCTATAACTCGATTATTACATATTTCATTATTCTTGAGAGTTTATATCTAAGAACAGATCGAATACCATTGGATGGCTTTGATTTATAAGATAATTTTCAATGTAATTAAAAGAACATCATTCATTCATTAAATTGCAGTTATTACATATTTCAGATGTTTCTCTTTGAACAAAATGCATTCTTTGTTCACACCCATGTGGCTTTTCATTCAGGCTCACCATGAATGAATTCTCATCTAAATAAAATTACACCCATAATCATCTCCCCCCTCCCCCGAGGGGTCTTATACTAGGTTACGCGAATTCTTTTAAAACGTATTCCTTTCTTCCGCTGTTTTGTTGTGTATGTTATTTCTGAGTCGCACCCATCCAAGGGAAGGGTCAGAACATTGTCTTTCCTTTTCTTTTTTGCCACGTCCAAAGATTAAATTAATTTCTCTGTTATCTAAAGTTCAAACACGCTGTTGAAAAAATTTAAGAGTCAGTCAAACGTCATATACAATGAGTAATCTTAAAATCTATAAAAGCGTTTGTAGTTTGCTAATCTTTCAAAAATAAACAGCACAGAATAAAACGAAAATCTTCATCATTGCTGATTTGGTCTCAGATGGCAATATTGATGATTAATGATGCTGAGCATATGTGAATCCATTCCTAAATTCCACTGGTTCATCATGCCTTGATCATAAAAGGCCATATTTAAGGCACAGCAGAGGAAATTTCATGACAGTTTATTAAATGTAGTGAATTAATTTGAATACGCGTTACTTTAAAGCTTTAGTATTAAAATATATATATATATATAAAGTTCATTTGAATTGGTGTTTCTATATGTTTAATTCTTCAAGCCCTTGAAAATTTCAATCAGAGGTTTCTAACCATGAATTTGTTATTATATGGACGTATTTTTAAAGGCAGAAGTTATTTGTTTTTTAAAGTCTTCAGGTAACATTTATTTTATACAAAATTTTCGAAAATAAATTTTAATAAGATTTATTCATTATTTGAGCTGATGCAGAAGGATTAAAATATTCAAAGAAAATACTTTTTTTAAAAAACAATGGATACTAAGATATATTTTAAGCGCTTTCTTACACGAATTTAAATTGTCAATTTTTTTAAATATTAGCCTTTAAAATATCATATTATGTAGTTTAAATTTACTTATTAATAATTATATATTCATCATATTATGTGAATATTGTGAACAATATTCAAATAAGAAAGTTATTCTTTAAAGATTGCATACGGATATTTGCTTAAATTAGACTTTTAAAAATTTTAAATAAATTAAATTATAATTAAGTTTTGAAGCAGGGTAATCAAAAATTTATATATTTAATATTTATAATCGAGATAAGTAATGCATGATTATGCTAACACGTTGATGTAATTACATAGGAAAAGATATGAATTATTATTATGTGTGTGCGTGACTTCATATTCTTATAAATTCTATAATTTTACAGAAATATTTCATGGAGGCATTGAAATATTTTCTTACTAGTTGCCATTTTGTATTTTTTATTAGTCCCGCTTGGAAATAATCTATCATATAAAATTTAAGTGTTATTAAAAAGAAAATTTTTCGTTTATTATAATAAAGTTAATATTATATATATCGGCATTATTTATTGAAAAACAGCAACAAATTTATCACAATGCACTTCTGTGAAGCAGAATCACTTATGTTACTGTAAAAATTACAAATTTATTCATACTTCTTAAACTTTTTAATGCGTAGTTAGTAATAGTTAGACAATACTAAGGCAATGAAAATAGTTAAGTAATGATTATTTCTATTCCTCCTTGAGATACATGAAATCTTTTATAGTTAATTTCTGCTCTTCTTACAATTTAAATTAATTGTAATGTAATAAATTTTTTCTGCAAAAAATAAGCAAATCTAATGAGAAATTATCAACCAAATATACTAAATATCAATTTAAGAGTGTTTTTTTTCTTCAGTAAGGTATCAGTTTTAATAATTAGAAGGGATATATAAATTATTCTGTGTCATTTAACACAACAGAAATAAGCAACTACAAAAAGTATTCCCAATTTTAAACTTATGAAACCTGCATGGTCTATGAGCATGATAATTAAAATTAAAATGCGACTCATGTTATTTTAATGCACTTGACATTTAAGAACAATAAAAATCAAACAATCAGTTCAGATATTTGAAACCTCCTTCAGTAATTAATCTTAAAGTACCTTCAACTGTTAATGTTTAAAAAATGCTTTTCCATTGCCTTCGGGTTATTTATCATTACGATAGCAGTCCAACCCTAGTCTAATTCCCCAGGTTAACGAGTTTGCAGCACTTCCTTGAACAATGAGGAATTCCTCAGAACCATAACATCCCCGACGGTGATTAGGTTCTTATTTAGGTCAAACTTACTATTAAAGTTGTTTTCCAATACTATATTTTGATGCGTCACATATTTCCTCCAAGAAAGGAGTTTTATGGCACACCATATGAATGCTGCATAATTCATACTTAGAGGCAGAAGATTTTTATATCAACAAGAAAGATAAATCAGATCTAAGAATCTAAAATTTTACGGAATATAAAATATATTTAAAACCTTTTTTTAAAACATTGGAACTAATTTGAAGATAGGTGGAGCTTATGACTAAGGATAACTTGTTTTTCTTACTTCAAAATGTAAGCAGCTTTTTTTTATTTTCCAGATTATAAAACAGACTTATTCAGGGTCAGTTTTAAAGAAAATGGGAATGTATCCTTAATGTGGTGGGAAACTTGAATCAGGAGATAAAAAGACAAGACCATCAGCTCCCAAAAAGAGTAAAAATGATTAAATAGGGACCTTTAAAAATGTTTCATCGACAAAATTATCAAATTTCAATTCTGTCTATGACTATGGTAATTTGATCATCTAAATCAATGATAATATTGAAACTAATCCATTGTTCATTGTTTGACTAATTTTTATAAGCAATGTGAATAAATCATAAGAAGTAAAAGCGTGAAATCACATAAAATCGAACAGATAAATAATTGATCGATAAACGAAACTCCCGAAGAACTTCGCTGGTAAAAAGTGGATGTAGAAATGCATGTTTTGACAGAACAATCGCTAAAGTATTATAAAATTTGAGATAAGTTTAAGACGATAAAGTCTTTTCCACTAATAAGTATTCCAGATTAATAAGTATTTCTAAATTAAATTTAACTCTAAAATTGACAACGTCTGGAAAGTTTCATATGTAAAATGAAGCAATGAAAGAAAATTGGGGAGTTTTTTTTTTTTTTATTTATTTATTATGCATTAGAAAAGGAAAGAAATTATGGAAAAAAATTAGAGTAGCATTTACTTTTGCTTTGTGTTTAGCGAGGTATGTTTATGTATACTTCTGTTATTTTAAAATTATCATTCTTTTTAGACAACACATTGGATTCAATTTAAATTACAATTGTTTTAAAATATGGTACTCAATTAATTACAAAATACTATTATCATAACACCATGTGTATTGAACGTTCACATTTAAAAAGTTTTCTTTCCATCAAAAAAAAGTTGGTACGGGCACAAAATTAAATTAGTAACTATTGAAACTGAATTTTTTTTCTTTGATTCAACAGATTTTGCGATGAAAAATTAAAAGTTAATATTTTGTCTTAAAATTCTTAGGTAAGCTATATTTAAGATCTGATGCCAAATGTAATGATACTATAATTTTATTTTTTAAAAACTGAGTAAAATTATAACTGATAAAATATTCAAAATTACATTTAATTTTGAAAAAAAAATCACTCATTCTTGAATTTTTTTAACTTCCATCATGGTTTTTTTTAACATAATCATAATTATATATATATATATATATATATATTTATATATTAGATATTTTCTATGATTATATTCTATGATTATAAAAAAAACTTTCGTAAAGCTTTTGTAGTTCAAGAACTTAATTTAAAACGTCAACTATCACAAAAGTACGTTTGTGTCAATGAAAAAAATTCCAATCATAATTACTGTTTGAAAAAAATTCCAATCATAATTAATTTGGTTTCATTAAAATTAGAATTTAAATATTACATGATAGAGAATTTTCTACTTTTATATTGCACAAACCTCTTTAGGAATGAAATACTTTTCTTCTTAATTATAATTAATTGATTTTCTGTTGAAAAAAAAGCTGAGGTAATATGGATTTTTAATTATATTTTACTCCTATACATATATATATTACCAATAAGTCATAAAATTGAATTCCAAACAAATCGATATAAACCTCAATATCCAACGCAAAATTTAAAAATCAAAACCAATATTGCAAAATATTCAATGTATAACTTTGTTTTAGGTACATTAAACCCCAAAATAATAATAATAACTCAGTTAGATCCTGATATCTTCCGATTCATTTGAAATCATATTAAAAAAATCTACTGGTAGCAAGTGCAATAAATTGATTTCACCTCAATTATAATCCTCAGAACAATCAATGTTTTAATAGTATCCCACCTGCAGTAAACGAAGCATCTCATTTTACAGCAATAACAGTTTGTGGAGAAATAGGCAAGTCTGGAATCGTTGGGCACGGCTTCTGATCGCTAAGAATTGGCTATTATGTTTCTCAATTAGCTACCTGATTTATGCGATGCAATAAACACAACCTAATGAAAGAGTGACACCCCTTCCAAAACAAATGCTTTAGCTCCAGCAATAAGACAGAACAGCATTTGTTGTAGAATGTTAAACCGCTGGCTAAGTTGCAGCAAGCAGCTGGCGTTGGTTGTTGACCTTGAGAGCGGAAGAGAACAACTTTCTCAAGTGGGATTTTTAGAGGATCGCAGGTAACTGGCAGGGAATTTGCCTGCGACCCCCCTTCGAGCAGCCACCCCGGGTCGGTCTCAACAGCCAGAGTGATGTATTAAAGGGGTCACGCCTCTTTCCGAAAACAACAAATGGAACACGTTTCTATTCTAGGAGGAAGGGACGTCTTACAGCTTCTTTCAAGGGTCTTTGTTACATTTTTTTAATAGGGACATTCGAATTGATTCTGAAGAAATGAGAACACAGACGAAATCATCAATCTTTTTCATTTTCCTTGAATAGTCGCGTGTTTTGAATGAATGCTAATCAGTAAAATTTTTTAACGGAATTAAAAGGACGAAAATTTTTTTAAAAAAAGAAGTAGACGTTCTTTTTTGACGTTTGGAAACGCAGAAAGAGAAAGCATTCAAGAAAGAGTTCCTCAGGCTAAATTAGACAAAAATGGAAATTATTTCTCTAAGGCTATTCTTAAACATTTTAAAGTGATCTGCATTCTAAGTAAACTGTCTGCATGAAAGAATCGATTGTTTCTGACTGTTATTTCTCACAGATCAAATAGAATTACAATTAATCATTGATGTCTTCATAAATTTAAAAGAAAACTTTCTTTCTCTTTTAAGAATGTAAAAAAAGACAGCTTTCGGTAATGAGTTCTTCGGGGTACCATATAAAAAATTTAACAGTTTCTTAGGTGCTCTTCATTTCGACTTAAATGTGTCTGTAAGTGAATCAATCATTTAACTAGAAATGATTTATGCACAAGTTTGTACTTTTCAGTGAAAATAAAGTGTCTACCGTGTTATTAAAAACAAATCGAAGAGTAAAATCCGGTCGGCGAATTAATAAATATTTCGCTTAAGAAATGCATAAATGTACAAAAAAAAATTACACATTCGTATATTTTTATTTTATTTTTTTACTAATTAACTTTCTTCAAAATATTAGAATAAAAAACTCTGAGTTTCATATTTTAAGACAAAATAATGTTTCACAACGGGGATATTCCTCAGGTATTACTTATAAAACAAAATTATTTTATTTAAGAGTAGTTTTCGATGTTAATTATTGCTCACTGACGTAAGAGGACATTAAATAAGTATTCGGCAAAAAGTAAGTGTTCTTATGTACATTTGAAATACTTATGTACACCATGTATTACAAAAGAAATGCAGAAGAATAAAAAAAATTTCATTTACTGCTTCACTGAAATATACTTGGAAGTCTTAGCATCAAAGTTAGGTGGCAAGGTGAATCGTCCGTAGAAAAAATTTGTGGTTAGAAAATATAACTTAAAAAGCTCTAACAACCCACCTCGATTGCATTTCTACGAACTAATGTTATCTTTAAACTTATCTCACGTGTTCGAAAAACCGCGAGCAACATTATTCACTCCATCTTACAAATGGAGACAAAACACTTTCTACAATAACCTGGGTTAGAAAAAAAAAAGTAGAGAGGTTACAGGAGGGGTCGGAAAAAAGGAATCGCAAAAAAAAAAAAAAAAAAAAAAAGAGGAATCTTTTCTTTTACTTCTGCAAGCAACCTACATCGTGATCTTGTTAAAAATATAACATTCACAGTAGTGTCTCTCAATAGGATTTTTTAGCAAAATTGTTTCAAAACATTTTTCGATTATTAATTTAAAAATAAGTCTGGATTTTTTTTCGTTGTTGTTCATTTGGAATATACATACAAATATCTTTTTAGAGACTGAATCTTTTAGAAAAATTTACTAAAAATTTAATAAGATAATATCATAATCTCAATGAATCATCATTTTTTGACAAATGAAAAGGACGAAAGTAGAATTTTGTCAATCCTTAATAGAGCTCTTTGTCTTTAGTATTCTTAGGACTCTTCCCAAAAGTTATTTATCAAATTTTGAAGCATAATACGCATTAAAGAGTATAGATGGACCTTTAGTTTTTGGAACATGTGAAAATAAACCTCGTATGAAAGAACAGGAATTTTAAACACGTTTAATTCATTCCAGTGAAATAAATTGTATTTAAAAAAGGCAGGTCCACTCTGGGTCAAAACTAAATATGTTTTCGAATTCAACATTGAGCAAATTATTTAATATGTTAACAGAAAAAATTTATGTTAGTCAGGTGTATACAGAAATTAATTTTGAGGGACGCATATCGCCATCATCATGAGAAAAGAAATTTGGCAGTTTAGAATTACCATTTGGTAAACAGTAAATAAAACGCTCTATCAGTCTTATTTCTTCTATTTAAAACTATTCTATAGATATAATTTTATCAAGCAAGAAGAATTACAAAAATTAGGATTATTTAATAAAAATATTGAAGATACCATAATTTTTTTTAAATTTTTTTTTGGGGGGAGGGGCATTTTCTATAAGGATGCATGCCCCCTTCTCTCTTCGTCTATAAACACTGACCCAGAGGCTCCCTTTTAGAGACAGGAGAGACCTTTCTATTCTTTTTTCAGGATTCTGCTTAATTAGAATCCTTCTTTCTCTTCGCGATGAAAAAAAAATTTAAGCATGGCGAGAAAAAAAATCTTAATTTAAAATTTCAAGCAACTATATATTAGAAAAATAAAAGAATTATCCTGAAGCATGTTCTTTAATTTCAAGAAAAAAAATCTTAGGGGGGGGGGGGCGCATATATCCCTTCGTAACCCTTGGTACGCCACAGATGTTAATATGTTAATTGATCACTGGATATCTTAAGAATTTAATTTAGTTTCATACATTTATTCTTAAAAATATATATTACTGTTACTGTTTCAAAAGGACTCCAAAAGTATATATGGAATTGTAATTTCATTGTAACAATAATTTGAGGAATTTTCACAAATAATAAAAAAAATGAACAAAGATCAATTTGACGATCCTATAAAAAAAAGTATCACATTTATCTATATCTGCAAAAATTAAAAGGATTATTTTAACAACATTTTTTTTTTTTTTTTTTTGTTAAAACATTTGCAGAATTTTATTTACACTGCTATGTGTGAAGCAACCAAGATCTTAATTTCTGTTTTAAATTTATTTCTGCCGTTAACTTATCTGGTTTTTTTTATCTCTTAATTGCAGAGCATATCAAGATTTTGTGCTTTCCTCTATTCCGTTTCACTTTATAGAATGAATAATGCATGAAATATTTTGCATGTAAAACAAATAATATTTTAAAAAATAAATTTAGATGTCAGTTAGGAAAAAAAATTCCTAACTGCAAAAATAATCAGTTTTCTTTTTTTTTATTATTTTTTCAGCCTTTTTTGGGGAAGACATTTATCAGTGGTAACTTGTTAATGAAAATTTCCTGCTAAAATATTGTGTAAATGGATAAGTAAAATAAACATTTTTTTAAAAATATATATTAGAGTTCTTCCAAATGTCAAGGTAAAATACGCCATGTAAACGATGAATTGTACATTGACACCCATTAAAATTGTTGGATGGTTAGGAATTCTAATAAACGACTGGGAATTCCCATGAACTAGAAGGTAGCTGCTGGCGTAAATTCTGGTAACACCCTTGCAACATCGGGGAAGGGCGTAGGACAAATCTCGAGTTGACTTTACTGTGTCTTCAAAACTTTCTTAAGAAGATATTCTCGTTTAACCTTCGTACACTGTTAAAAAAAAGCTACATTTTGTCTCTATAGGTCGATTAGACCCGTGTGGCTTATATTTGTTCTAGGTGGTAACAAATATTTTCATGTAGCTTTATTCCATTTATTTTTGTGTTTACTAAAACTGACAGAACATTTTAAACCTATTATAATTCCTCAATCCCTCCTCTTTTTTTTTTCTAGCTTCTCTACCTCTCTAACATCCAATCTTTAGTTTGCACGATGTCTTAAGTATTTAGCAACTCGAGAAATAATGAAATTCTTAATTACAAAATTGTTATGCTTAACATATATTATTATTGATAAATTTTTAATGACTTACTCAATGTACAGGACATATTCACTTTATTTTGGCGAAGGGAAGAATATCATGGACACGTCGTCTGAATTTTTCGATCTCTGAATGGACCACATTTTTTGCATTTGCCAATACCTTAGGTGATCAGATATTTTCTGGTTTTTCACTTGTTGTAACTGCTTATTTTTTCTTTATTGTCCCTCACCCTAATTTTTTGTGAGGATTAGTACTTGTTTTTCCATGTTCCATTTGAAAAATTTACTTTTACACAGAACCTTAGAAAAATTTCCTAGAACCTTACTTTTTACCTTAGAAAAATTTACCTTAAAAATTTAAATTTACAAGAAGGATTTACATGTCTGAAAACATCATACGCATTTATTGCAGTCAAGTCATTTATATTGTTAACAATCTCCTAGTTTATCTTTGCATGTATACGCGGCTCTTAATTTATCACTAGTACCTACTTTACCATTAGTTTCATTATAATATGAAATAATATCCGGTTTTTGTTCTTTCTCATCTAAAACTATGGCCTCAGGGTGCATAACTGAAGAAGGATTAACGATTTATTCTTTTTCAGTCCATATGAAACACGTATCATATCCAATTGAAATGCAATAAATATTTTTATGAGAAAAACATTTTTCGTTCAAATGCTTGTATTCGATGGTTATCGAAATTAGACCCACCAAAAAATACTAAATTTACTTTTAAATGTATTTCTATGTATATTAGTGATATGGGTGGATTCGACTTTGAAAGGTAATTTGTCATTTTCTTATTTTGTTAACATAAAAACAATTCTAGAAGTTTGAAAAAGTTACAAGCTAAAGACAATTATCTATTTTAGGAATAAATAAAATGTATTATGTGTTAATTAAAACCCATGGGAGCTATCACGATATAAATTACAGAAATGGATCAATTAAACCTATTCAGTGTAAGAAAGTTAAAACAGTAGTTCAGAAGACGAAAAATCGGAAACTCAAAACTTCATACTTTATGAATTTGACCTGGTTTTTATTTGTATGACATCGGGATGACGCTTAAATTTGCAAGTTATATTCATTTCCTTTCTTCCATAGAAAAATTTGGGAATGTTTTACTAAAGAGCAATAATATATTTTTGATAGATTTCTTAAGTGTTCATCGGGGAATAAAGGACGAGGTATGGTGTTTCGGATTTGAGTATAAAAAACAGATATATATTCATCCTAGAACCATAAAGTAACGATATAATTGTTTTGGTTGTAGTTGTAATTAGATATATAAAACCTAAATTTTTATAACATATCACCTTTTAATCGATGGTGCAGTAGATTCGAAAGTTTATATATATATATATATATTCAGGATTAATATTATGAGATGAATAAAGTGTACATTTAGTGCATCTATTTTATTTCTTTCAGTAAATCCGTATTTATAAGCCTTTATTTTTTCAACTATGAAAGCATTTTCCTTGATCGTAAAATTTCAGTAATTAGCTAGGATTTTATAAACGCTTAAAATTTTTGTTCATAATATAAGAAAAATACATAGCTATATTTTTTATTTTTGTTTCTGTGTCATATTTGGGTTTTCCCTTGCAGAGTGTAATTAAAAGCAATATAAAAAAAGAGCGCTTAGAATAATGGGGAATTTTTATTCTTTTCCAAAAGAACTCATGCTTAATCTTAATTTTATGGCGATTTTAGTGACATTCAGGCTATTTATCGATTTTTTTTCTCTTTATTTTTACGCATTGTATTGATTTTTTGTGTACGTGCATCTATTTTAAATCATGTTTCTTGTATGCAGTATCATCAAAACTACTCTTGAATTAACGTTTAATTGAATGTTATTTCTGTATTGTGTAATAATTTGACGCATTCTGTTAGGTTCAAAAGATATACATTGATTACGATAATTATAATAATTACATTTAGATTGCTTAAGATATATTTATCATGCTGAGATATATATATTTGATTTAATAATTTATCGTTTGCTCTTATTTCAATATTTATTTTAATAATTGATTTTGGTGGCATAGTTGTCTGTTTTTATTCTTTTAGTTAACATTTGCTACTTTTTTGCATGTAAAAATAAACATGCATTAGGAGTTTGAAGAAGGTATTTTCTTTTCATGGCAGAAATTATTTCTGGGGAACATGGGGCTCTGAAGTACGCTTACTTAATAATGCTAATTACTATTCGTTTTGAATAACTCTACTTTTTCGAAAACCTAACAGAAAGAAAAGAAAGAAAAAATGGAAGCAAGAGTTAAAATGAAATTAGCAAAGCCAATTTCATTTTTTTTTTTTTTTTTAAATTTTTATCAAAATCATTCGGAATTTTATTTTTTTTTTTTTTTTTTTGTTGACTGTCAGTATTGTCAATAAACGTAAGCAATGAATGTGTTATCTTTCCCACTTAACACTGAGAAGAAAAACTTAATCCTCGTTGACAGAAGAGTTTATCAGAATCGATTAAAAAAAGAAGCGAATGCAGAGCGTGTAAAACCAAATAGAAATGCTTCAAGTGATAGCACTTCATTATAGATCATTCTTTTTATCAATGGCGGAATGTCTTCACTCCTTGTTGTGGAAAAAGGAGCTCGTGGCAACAATGAAAAAAAAAATGCATTGATCCGTATCTTTCGCACTCGAGAGAAAGTTCGTTTTTCAAGGATGGTGAACACAACGCATTCGCCAACACAATCATCAGCTGATCAGAATCTCACGTGGAAGTGGTCAAAGATGTACTCTTTTGTTAATTTCATAAGTAATGCATTAAAATAAGTCATAGACTTCTTTAAAGATTAAAAGTGCATTTGAAATCTTTTGTGATATGTTATACTATATGAAACTTTAAAAAACTATATGTTTTAAAATCCACTAAATAAGTGATATTTAATGTAAAAATTGGCTTAAGCCAACTAAGTCACTAAAATACTGCAAATTTAGCAATTTTTTAAAATTTTGTTGCTAAAAATTAAAAATATTTTGTTCATTCCTTAGATATATGATGAATAGGATACTAGAAAACTCAATTTTAAAATTTCGGATAAACGTGCACATCATAGAGATAAATAATGTTATTTGAGTTTTTCTTAAATTGAGTTTTTTAGGATTTTTGTACACTTTCTTCAAAATCTAATTTATCCATACTGCTAATATTTTTCTCATTATAAGACTAAGTTATTTACTATGCAGCGAATGTATTTTTACTGATAAAACCTTGCAAAATTTAGGTATAGCATACTATTGATATGATAAAGGAAATTTCAATAATAAAATTTAAAATTTTATTAAATACAAACTTTGAAATTATTATTTCGTTCAGTGTATAGAATGCTATAATCATAAGAAATCTGTAAATTTTCGAAGTTATAAAGTTATAAATGCAGAGGACTTTATGCAGGATATACCTTAGGGTACATGACTAGCCAATGTAAATACAACTATTGATTATTAATCGTCCCTCTATAGTGATGTAAGTATGTACGAGTAAATGTGATTTTGTTTGCATAAAGAGATACATCAGTATACATTTACCTCTGTGTTCAAATATGACTTCTTTTGCTTTTAACTTAAAAAGTTAGGGTTGCTTAAACTTTGTATGAAATTAGTTCATTTTTCTTTGTCGAAGTCGTCTTAATCACATTAGAATTTTTAATTTAAAAGGATGATAAAAGTTTTGCGAAAGGATGAGAAGTATTTAATACAATACTGCATATAATTTTGTTCTACGAAAGTAGATGTCCTTAAAGTAAATCCGCCTGTTGTGTATTAGCAACTGCACATACTAATTCTTGTAGTAAAATCTTAAGCAATAATAATTTGTTATATTCAATCGTAGTTAATAATCAAATGACCAGAAGCATTAAGTTTGATTTATTAAAGCCCTCTGCAACAAAACGTATCAGCAAATACAGAGCAAGAAAAGAAAATTTCAAAAATTATTTTCAAGGAATATTAGTGATTGAAACCACACACAAATACAAATATCCTACGTCCCACCCCACCTCTCCTGATGAATAAATTATACTCGTACTGTTATAAACAATGAAGTGTGAGTAAAGCAGATATTTAGCTATAAGCTTTTTCTGATGAATCAAATTAATTATGATACTCATAAAGTTTTAATCTGACAATAAATTTGGTTATAGAATAATCCTAATGAATATATATATATATATATATATATTGTAGTCATAGAAGTACCCAGGATATAAATGATAATTATATTATACGTACATTTGATCAAAAAAAAACATTTGTGACTTATTTCCATCATTATTTAAGTCTTATTAAATAACCATCTTTAAGTCTTATTAAATAACCATCTTTAAGTCTTATTAAATAACCAATCTGTTTAAAATTCGTATTGAAGATACGTAAGGGTAGGATAACACACTTTTTTAACTACCAAAAGAATAAGTAGGGTCGCTCTCTCTCGAATCAGTCTTAGCTCAGTTAGTTCTTGTTTATATTCAAGTAATAAAGTCTTAGTTTAACAAATTACTCTTTCCGAATCAAACACTTCCAGATTATAGCAAATTCGAATGTAATTACTTTAACTGGGAGTTGCTTCAATCCAAACGATTAATTACGAAGATTCAATCCAATTTACAAATATCTATCAACTTATCGTTATCTACGTTCTCCCTTCTTTCCATTTCTATTGTACAAAATATGACTATATCTAATTCAATTCACAACACTGCATCTAATTTACTTAATCACGTTTCATTTAGGTTTGGAAAAAATTCTAATTTAATGCAATTCACTAATTACCAAAAAGTTGATGAAGAGAAAGCCCATTGTCACATTTTTATTCATTTGCTGTTTGAATAATACTACGAAATTAAATCTAAATTAATCTATTTTCACTTAGGCTTAGTTATAATAAAAACTCAATTAATTAACTTAAATGAGTATGAAATTTTTTAAGATTACAAATCTAAAGCATTTTAAAGAACCTATTCATATTTCATGAAGCTAAATAATAAAACTTTTACAATTCTATTTTATATGTGTGTATATTCTAAATTTGCTTATCTGTTGTCAAGTTCTTAGTTTCTAATTCTTAGTGAATTAATCATCTAGCCACTTAATTAAATAAAAAAAAAGCAAAATAAGTCTGGGATTTAATGAGACATGTTAAAACCAATAATTGGATAATTAGTTGTTATAATCAACACCTTTATAGTTTACTGAAATCTTAATTAACGAACAAATTTGATTAATTAATATTTGAGTAACGTAATGGATACTTATTGATTGTCTCCACAATGAAATGTTGCAATCCATTACAAACTACTGTTACTTTTAGATCTTATTGAGATATTGTAAAAGAAATTAGGTCAAAGATCGTTCCAGATTAATGATCATGAAAGAATAAAAAATTTTTTTAAAGAATTAAGCAACGAACTCTTGAGTTTTGACAATACTCTTTAAAAAACACGACACAAAAAACATTTGCATTATTTATTTTGCTAGAGATTCAGTGAATCCTAAATCCAAAATATTAGCTTATTATTAATTCATTTCTTTTAGTTATTATTTCATTTGGCTTGAATAATCCGAAATCTGTAAGGAACTATTTTATTCATTCAAATGTTTATGCTCCAGTTGAAAATATTCAAGAGAGTAACAATTTCAGAGCATATGTGATAGATAGAAAGCTTTATAATTATTTTTATAGCAAGCATTTCAATAAAATTTTGTTTTACAATATAGATAATTAATAAAAATTACTTTTAATAAAATGTGAATTTTTGTAAAATAATACCTTCATAACAATATGAACACGATACATAAAAGAGATAATTAGTTTAAGTACTCAAGTAAGAGAAATGATTGTTTTTAACGAGGAATTTGTTGTGTGGATTGGTGTGACGTTACATTAGACATTTTTAGAATTTTTTTTATTCCAATTTATATTTTTCCTAATAAATTTTTGAACATCTTAACATAGATGAGAGTTATAGAAGTGCCTTTCAGTTTCTTTTTAAAAGATAAGTTGTTGAAAATTTACATTTTCATTTTTAATATATTCTCTTTTATCAATGTTAG
Source organism: Nephila pilipes (assembly GCA_019974015.1). Classification (NCBI taxonomy): domain Eukaryota; kingdom Metazoa; phylum Arthropoda; class Arachnida; order Araneae; family Nephilidae; genus Nephila; species Nephila pilipes. Next base: position 204,812 of record BMAW01036478.1, read on the forward strand.
TCTTTTCTTATTCTAATTATCTTATAAAGTTAAACTAAGTAATATGTAAAAGAAATCACAATTTTTTAACGATGATTTAGGTATTTATTAATTACACATTACTTTAATTCGAATAGGATGGTTTTATCGATGCAATAATTAATGCTATATACCAGACATATTTTATTATCTAAAATTATTCATATTTATTAAATAAGTCTATTATTCAATGCTATAAAAACCAAAACAATCTTTAAGCATAGATCTTCAAAAGTTTTTATATAAATGATTTTATTCCTATTGGGTAATTCACACTACAGTAGGTCTCTTTTTTTAAAGGCTCATTGATATAAAAGACAGAGTACATATTTTTTATAACCACACACAAAATTATATAAATATTAGACACACAATTTTATTTCAAAAAATATTTCTAGTTTAAGTCTTATTCTTTAATATTTAAAGAAGAAACCTCAATGAAGGCGAAGAAAAAACTGATGGTAATGCTGTATTTTAATAACTTTCTTTCCTTCTTTACGGAACTTATCTTTCCCAGTAAACGACATTTTATTTATATATGTCTGTAATTTATACATCTTTTTGTTGTTGCTGATACTGCCGAGTTCTTGAAAAATTGTTGAGTAAAAAGTTCCACCATTTAAATTAATTGATTTCATTGTCATGTAGAATATATAAAAGCAAAAGAGAACAATCACTTATAGAAGCGATCCTTTTAATATGATTCGTCACCAGAACTGTAGAAAAGTCTACACGAAAACTTATTGTAACTTCATACTAAATTTAACAAGCCATGCAGCATCGGATATGTATAATTGCTTTCATACATTATCTGGCTATAACTTTAATTGCATGCGTCCTTTTTTTTTTTTTTTTTTGTCTGTTCGAAAGAGCCAGAGAAGCTATACAAAATTTATTTTTCTTATTTACTTTCCTGTTCTTCCAGTCATTATTGGATTAATTATCTTATCGAGATCAAAGGATAATCCCCGTTATAAAGGTTATAAATCTGCATCGAGAAAATTATATTACATTCTTGAGGACTGTAAAGATAAATTTCCTTTTTCTGTCTCGTCTGCTTAACACTGCAAGAATTAAAAAAGATCGGGGCATATTTTGGTGACAGTACAATGGCACCACTTTTGATTGGAAGTCTTTTAAAGAACTAATAAACTTAGTGTCGCGTAACTTACAACATCCGCTAGCATATTTATTCTTCACAGATCATTTAATTAGGCAGTTACAACAGTCATCCGATTTTATTCATATTTATAGCTGAAATTTATAACCATTTTTGTCTTTTTCGACGGTTCAAAAGATTTGTTTATGACATCAACAATAGTTAAAAGAAAAAATTTCATGTCAAGTTATTCAGTTCTGTTAAGATGAAGTAAAAAGTATTGAGGAAGTAAAAAGTAAATATAGATGTTAATTTATAAGAATATAGATTATAGTTAATATAAATGTATATTATATTAAGACTGTATATTATATTAGAACAGAAATTATTGTAATAATTTCTATTCTGATAAAATGGGATCAATTCTGAGAACAATTTCTTATTTTATCAAAAGAACGACAGGAGCGGTCGTTTTGAATGTAAAACTACTTTGAGAAGCGATTATTTTTTTTAATCGCTTACGTTAGCTTACTGAAATTTCTTATTGTATTTTTGAGGTTCTCAAATACATTAAAACCATTTTTTCAATATGTATAACAAGTTAATAAATTAAAATTTAAACTAGAACGACCGAAGCGGTCAAAAAAGACTGTCGTACAGATTTGAGTCATCTGCTATTGAAGTACCCTCTATGTTCTTTTTTTTTTTTTTTCATTCCATTCACTCATGCGTTTGTTTGCAGAGACTTTATATGCGAATGTGACATTATTTCAAGCATCGTCAATTGACAAGTGTGTGATAATTATTGTTTCAATATCTCGTGTTAAAAAGGACTGAGTATTGATAACTGTTCAGTTCTCTTTCATCAACTCGATAAAAATTGCATTAATAATGAAAATAGTGATTCAATTTCAAGATTCCATCTGAAAGCGGAATTCCTGAACAAAGCTCTATCTCCACAAAAGAAATGGATGTTGAAAACCCCACTCGACATATTATTGTCTCTTTATACAATCTTTATGCTCCAGATGGAGTTCAAAGGAAAATTCCTGATGAAAGCGCTATTACGTCTTGGAGATATGCCTCAAGAAACGTATTGGAAGGGGGGGAAGACTATCTACTCCTATGCTGAGAAAATATTAGAGGGAATGAAGCTCTTCATCTTGGCGTTTGCTATTTTTCGAATTTATACTGAGGCATATTCAAAAATGTAAAATAGAAGAGACTCGCTGCCAATTAAAATTGGTTTCACTGAATATTTTCTTGGAAGAATTGGATGTTTTTATTACAGTATACACAAGATGAACAATGTGCCGCTCTAAGCTTTTATGGTCTAAACAATAAAGTCCTCCTGTATTTAGTATCGCGAAACCATTTTGAAAAACTCTGCAATTCCTGTGAATTGATGATAAATCGACTCAGTCGACTCGGCTTGAAAAAGACAAATTTGCTCTTGTTCCGAGTTATGTTACTTTATGTGGAAAGTTATCAGTTGTATTTTATAGCGGGTGGAACTATCACAATCAATGAGCAAAAAAAAAAAAAAAAGTTGCTGTATAAAATACGTTGCAAATTTATACAGTACGTGGCAAATAAACATAGTAAATTTGGATTAAAATTCTAGCTGACTGTGGATGTTGAGACCAAATATATTTTAAATTGTTTTATGTATCTAGGAAAGGATGGAGAGTGGGGTATAGAAGTGTACAGGGCGAATAGATGAGCCGATTGTACACGATGCTATCGGCTTCAAGGAGCTTTATATCTCTTGCATTGTTCTAAATATTGCAATTATAACTTCCACAGGATTTTACTTAGAGAATGCAGCTCTTCTTAAATTTCTTAAAAGTCCTTTATTTGGATCCTTATTATCGAGCTGAAATTGTCTCATTGTTTGTTAAAGATACATCTTGCATGCCTTCCGAGCTCTTCTAAAACCATGAATAATAAGCGTCGTCAATATTCGGGAGGCTGAAGCAAAATCAAAGAAGTGTGCAGCTTATGTGTTCAGCCCTTTTTCAAAAAAAAAAAAAAAAAATATCAGAAGAAAATGTATTTAACTCTTTTGTTGCAGATCTTGAGTTAAAGACTACAATGAGAAATAAATGCTCAACAAAAATATGTTTTCTCCCCAGAAAATAAAGGTATTTTATTTTATGAGATTCAGAACTTTACTATTAAATTATTTAAAAGGACTTAATTTGACTTTTTATAATAATATGTGCATTAAAAATCAAACATTTACTCTTATTGCTAATGCCCATTCTAAGTAGTTAAAAATATAGGTCTTCAAATGTTAATAACTATTATAAATTTATAATTGCTTTTTTTCTATGCGAAACAAAAAAAAAAAATAACTCTTATGCGAGCGAAGTCTACGGCTGTACGAATTTGATAAAGCGAGAGGCATTACATTCGAAAGAGAAGTCTTCACGCTAAACAGCTGGCGTTTGACACGTGCGTATTTCTTCTGTGGTAGCGTCAGTCTGGATGTTTTTTTCCATACCTTTGTTTCCTTGCATGAAAACATGTAATTAAAATATTCTATTCCTTCATGACATTAATGAAAAAACACAATTTTTTTTCTCTGTCTTCTACCAGCACTTTTAACTTAATCTACGCATAGTATTGCACTCTTCTTTTGAATTAATTTTGATTGATATGAACAACACAAATACAATCGTAAAATTTCTTACAATGAAATTTTTAAATGAATACAATGACCATATACTATTAAAAAAAAGCTTTATTAGATTTTGTTTCCTCTTTGAAAATATTTAATTGAAGATGCCCAAATTTTAGTTCCAGTATCCTGCTGTTTTTAGTTTAAAGGCACACATAAAAATAAGCTATCAATCGTCTAAAGGCGGATCTTGTTGCCAAACCTTCCTACTTAAGTAGTTGGTTAACGGTTATGCCGTCCTAAAAGAAAGGCCACTGATTCCACCCACTTCTAACTTCAAATTGCTTGAACGAGAATATTAATACGATCCAATGACTTACACTCAATGTTTAATAATATTGCCTACTAATGGTAATGAAATGAGACGCAGTTTATTACTTCGGCATTCCTATTCCCACTCTCACTGCCATAAAACTAAAGAAGAAATGAGGAGAGGGGAATCAAACGTTCGTAAAACATTGGAATTTGTTTTTTGAATTTTTGTTTTCCACTGATTTTTTTATGATGACTTAAATATTTGCAAACCAGAATTTGATAGGTTTGTTCTAATTTCTGTTGATTCATTTCGTATGAATTAGTTCCGTGTGTGTGTTTTCCGATTCTACTTCTTCCAGGAATCCCAAATTCATTATTCGGAATTGCTTATGCAAATATCCTACGAAGGAAAATGGAACTTTTTCACTCTGTTTTTTTTTTTTATATATAACGGTGATTCTAGATTATGTCTAGAAGAAAGATTGGTGATATGACATGGAGAGAGATTGAAGTTATAAACAGACAGAGAATGATGGGAAATTATTTCTTTTCGTAATGGAAATATCGCCAACCACTATTGCACCTGAAGTGGACTTTGCAACTACTATACAACGACGATGATATACATAGAATTTGGTGTGAATTACTTTAATTCCAGTTCTAATTTTATTCGTAATTCTGTTAGATTGTTTTTCTGTTTACTTCAAGCTGAAGCTTACTTATGTTTTATTTCTCACTCAGAGAATTCGTAATTTATTTAGTTTGGATTCTCTCTCTCTTAAAACTATTTTCTGTTTTATTGATGCAATAACGTCTAATCCGATGGAATTAGCATCCAATGAAATACTGTCGAATTTTTAACACTTTTTTAAAAAATTAGAAATTATAAAGTCCTATTACAATATCAGAACAAATATGACAGAAAAATAACTTGAAAATCACAATCAAGCACATTCTTATGCAGAAGTTTCATAAAATTTTGAAATGAATTTTCTTCCCTTACTGGACATACTCCCTCGATAAAACGATACTTAAGAATCACTCTGACTTTTATCAACCGAATGAAGAAGAAAAAATATTGCTCAATATAAGGAAACTCGATGAGCGTTTCAGGATCCTGGATTAAAAATAAAAGAATTCTCGGTTTAAAGACCTCCTTTGAAATAACAGCAGCTGTTCTTGTCGAACAGACTTCCTTTTTTGTTATTTCTTTGATATGACAGAACAATAAGAAACTTAGAATTCCACCAAATGTTCACGAAATTGTGGGTCTGCTTTATCTCAAGAAGTGTACTTAAAAGACAACGACAAAAAGTCATGGTTCAGCGATTTGAAGATTCCATATTTTTCATGGAATAATTTTACCGCGACGTGAAGTTTCGTAGTTGAAGAATGCTTTAGAGAAAAGAAAAGAATAAACAAAATAAAATATTATGAGAAATGAAGGGGAAGGGGTTATTAATTTTCTTATCTGGCTGCTTGTTTTCTTTCTAAATTATCCATTTTAATAAGCAGTTCGAAAATGTTCTTTTGATTCAACGATACATCATTTAGAATTAATTCTTGTTTACAGAAACTATTTTCCGCATGAAAGAATTGCTATCAGACAAAATAAAAACCAATTTCAATAGGAATATTAAGAAAATAGATGAAAGCTTTGAAAAATCTTCGATATTCCTTAGAAATAAACAATTATTTTCTTTCTTAATTTGTAATCTCATCTCAATTGCTGTTTCTGAATTTTTCAACAATACTGAAAATAAATAATATGAATTTTGAATCATTTATATATATATATATATATATATATATATATATATATATATATATATATATTTAAAGCTAGGATTGTCAACATGAAACAAACTATACATTTTTATAAGAACAAGAAACGTTTTTTTAAAATTCATGATATTAAAAAGAAAGATTATGAAATACATAATATATCACTGTCGTTTATAATTTGCATTTATATACCAAACTTTTCAAAAATTAAAATATCATTTCATAAAAGAAATTATATTTCTATAAACACGCCCACACTGTCTCTTTAACATTAATCTACTTCTAGCAGTAAACTCAATAAAAGCAAACAATTCAATTACTTATACAGCCAATTTTTTTTTTTTTTTCATATATTTTCAACATCTCTATAACAGTAAAGATAGGAAAAAAATTACAAAAAAAATGCGTATTATCCTCCTCCAACCAATTAGCTTTTGTTTCCGAATCTGTGGGAGTACAAGCTAAATGTCAATCCACCCACTTAACAACAACTTCCTTATTCTAGTTTCTCACGAAGCGACGGTAGAGAACAAAGTACCTCTTAAAGTACCACCAAACAGCATGCAAATACTTTTAAGATGATGCATAAGTAAAAAACTAGTATTAAGCGTTTTTTAGGCAAAATCGTGATCTTCAAGCTGGATAAAGGTGCTCTGGATAAAGCTGATGCTCTAATTTTGTGTTTAGATGCTTGTATTTCATATACAATGTGCTCAGAGCGGCTAGGAAAATTGAAAGTTCTTAAGTATGGATATTTTAGGCCTATACAAGACAAGAAAAATTATCTGGACATTTTAAGACATAAAAGTAAGAATCGAGTTCTAATCAAAAAAGGAAAATGTTACACCCTTCGAATTATTTCTCATATACAATGCATATTTTAATATCTATATTTTCATGTGGATGCAGAAAATACATTACATGCATCTTAATACATATTTAATGCATTATTTTAAGACAAAAATTATTTTTTGGATTAAGATAAAAACTTAGAAATCAATGTCATTTAAATTTGCTATTTTGCAATGGAAAAATGTGTTTATTAGATTGTAGTAATCAGTTATTTCAAAAATAAAATATAAATTCACTTCAATATAAATTTTAAAAAAGTTTTGTGCCTGATAAATAGTATAACTGTAAAACGATAATTTAATGTTTAAATGAATACATGATTCTGAGCTTTCATTTGCAAAAGCTGTAATATAGATAGTTGAATTTCCCATCTAACCTAAAGCAAATAACATATGTAACATAAAATGATATTATTTGCCTTAAGGCTAAATTACTTTGCTTGTTCAGCGACTACTTCCCCATTTTTATTTCTACAACAGTAAATTAAAACGCTTGTATCAACAGACAAAATCATCATGATATATTGCGATTACAAGTGTTTGTCACTATATGTATAACTAAGCTAATGAAGTGAAAATAGGAAGAAACTGTGTATCCGTTACTGATATTTACAGAGAAAGAGATTTTATAACAAATTGTATAAAATGGCAGGAAATAAAGTCTAGTCCAACCTTGTGCTTCCAGTTTACTTTAATGGACATGAAAGTAAGATATTCGTTTCTTTAAGAGATGAGATATAATCTCACACAGTTTTCTCTCGACAGCTTACACATTGTTAGCGTTGCAAGCATTGAGAAACACAAAAGAATTCACACGCGACCAAAACAATGAGCGATTTTGAATTTAATAAGAATCAGAAAATAAGCAAAGTATTTACACCTAATAACAACATCAATTAATGAATCGGAAACATTTAAAAACAAAGAAAATTGTAACACATTTATATTTATTGATATGTTGAGACAAATTCATTAAGCTATTTATGTTAATTGAATAAATTATTGAAACTGTTGAACCGCAATAGATTTTAAGAATATAATCTATATTATATTAAACTGTTTTTATCCTTCTCGGAGTACGATGCAACCCTTCAAAAATTATAATAATAGTTTTTAAGAAATAATCATTATTTTTTTTTTTGCTATGAGTATTAATTTTAACAAACTTACATGCGAACAAAATGATTTTTTTTATTTCTTAAATCTCCAACTTATATGTAGCTTAAAATTAATCCATAAATATTATACAGAAAATTAACATATATCTCATGCTCAGAAATTTCAATCAAATATTTGGTCATTCATAATCAAATATTAAATTAAAGTCAAATATTTTTGTCATGTCATTAAGTTGATTTTTATCAGAAGTTGAGAACCATTAAATGAAAATTTGAAGTACATCAGAATTCAAAAAGTTAAAATTCTATTTTTTAGAATTTCATTAAGTTTTAAATGTAACTTTCTTTAACGCTATCAAAAGAATATTGGACTTGGAGAAAGAAAAGTATTATATTACGATTCTACGATACCTTGCTTGTTTTTTAATACTTCTGATTCAATTATGTGTTACTGAAATTTACTAATAACATCAATCAGTATTCAATTGCTTGTAGATTTTTTAATAAATTTTAGCAATTTTTCTCAACATTTGAAAGTTTTATTATTAATACCTTTAATGATTAATATAAAAGAACTGAAATCCTGATGGAAATGTTCAACACCATGTTTGCAAGGAATCCTTATATCGTAAAATTGATATTAGTGATCAGTAAGAAATAAAGTACATTTAAAATGTGAAGAGCAAATGTCATAAAAAAAAAGAAAGAAAAAAAAACCGTTCTCAAATATATACCATATCTATCTAAGAGAATTAATGTCCATGGATTATTTTGAATGACTGTATATATTGTAGAGATACTAAATTCATGTCTCGTACAAGTGGTTTTTAAATTGATCTTTTAAAGATTTCCAAAAATGGGTGTTCTGACTGTTATAAGTAGGTTCATAAGTAAAAAGATAATAACTGCTGTCATAGGCAAATAGATTTATGACACGCCTAATAGATCTAGAACTTTCGCCTTTTTTTAATGATTGGCATTTGCTTGAAAAGAATTCATGTTTTTGACACTAAGTCCGAAAAATAACAGCCGGGAAACGTGACACTTGCCACCGATTCGAAATTTATGGATACATTAAATCATCCAAGCGCTGCATTAGAATGTGCCACACGCATTTCTTGATGCTTTATTCGCATTGTAAATGCGTTTTAAACATCCCTATAAATTTATGGCGCATCTTGACGCAAAAAAATGCGTCTCTAAAATGTTCTGGATTATTAATATTCAAATAGGTGGGTGAGGGAAACATTGCATGTTATCTTCAAACACATTTACTTTGAATATTACCAGAATATAACTGGAATAAGGATTTGTAACATAATAATCATTTTAAATTTGACGAAATGTAGTCTGACAAAGAGAAAATCGAACAATTGTGTTTCAAATTTGGCACATTTGTAAACAGCTATTGTCATCAAAGAGCCCCAAAGTAAAATATTGTGACATTTTAAATATTCTCCAAAAAATCAAAATTAAAATTCTAAAACTCGTAAAATGCTAATAATTTTTCTAGCTTCAAAGGATAGATGCGCGCGCACGCGCACACACACACACACACACACATATATATATATATATATATATATATATATATTACAATATTTCTATCTTTTTTTGATAATTTTAGTAGTTGTCATTTTTTTTGTTTAATTTACTTTCGTTTGGAATTTTCTGTAGTATATATAATGCTTTTCCTTCATAGATAAATTTGAATTTTTATTCACTTTTCTTTGTTTGCAATATTTTATCTGCTTATTTTTATAGATTGGTGAATATTTTAATTAATTAATGAGATTATTTCCTAACTTGCTTTTGATTAAAGTATTGTTTAATTACACACAAATGTAAAATTATATATATATATATATATATATATATATATATATATATATATATATATATATATATATAAGAAGTTTTCAAACAAATATTCGATATATATAATAGTAATTTTTCATTTGTTATGAATAGAAATAATATTTGAATAATGCACTATAAATTAAATGATTTAACCATATAAAAAGAAACTTACACACACGAGCAACTATTCGGTATTCGGACTGATGATAAAAATAGTTTTATACTATGTATAACAAATATTAAATTTTTATGTAGTGGAATACAATTTTAAAAAAGGGAATTAAGTTCTAGACTTTATTATTACTCCCCTGCCTTTAACTATTCCCACAATGGAACGGTTAAATTAACTCTAAAGACAATAAATGTAGAGGAAATTATACAAATTAAAAGAGTTTTAAAACTATAAGAGGTAATTTTCTTGGAAATATCTGAAATTTTCAAAAGTTTTGGTGGGAGGTTTCATTGTACTTATGGTCTTCAATCGATATTTTGTGTTCGAAAGAAACAAATGCCCCTATAGTATAAGCTTCTCCTGGTTAAAATATTTCCTGGTCAGTGAAATGCATGTAGATTTTCTGAAATGCATATTGCTCAAGAGAATCGTTCAGATCTTTGTTTAGCAATTATTTTACAAAGCAATTTAATATATCATAATGTGATCATAAAACAAATCATTTAAGCTTATATACTCGTATGACGAATCTGAAACATAAGCCAAACGTTTTATCAACCAAATGTCAAATCAAATGGTTATATATATCTTATGGAAACTCTGAGCATCTGATAATAAATTGTTTTGATCTGAAACGAGATTGGCATATTTTCCAAAAAGAGTTAATAAAAATTTCAGCATTATAGCCATCGATTTTCTCAAAACTAGTTATTTCAAAAAATATTTTTGTTTTCAGTATGTTTATTCATAAAGCAGTGTTATTCTAAAAGATTTTTTTTATTTAAAATTTTTACATTCCTCATTTTATTTATTTATTTATTTTTCCTTCTCTTTATTTAAAATTTTCTCTTCCGGCTTTCTTTATTTACGGTTTTTCTCTATTTTTTCTCTTTTCATCCTGTTTTTATAACCATAACTTTCACTGTTATGCATATTTAATTTATTATTTCGTCCTCATAACCTCATTAAATTTTTTTTAAAGTTGTCTTCCTTGTTTTTATGTTGAATATAACTCAGTGGAACACAAAGGTTTTAAAATCATTTTAAAACTAATTTAAATTTTTAATTTTGAATTACAGATTAGTAAAATGACATTTAATGAAAAATATCATTAGAATTTTCCTTGAAAAAATAAGAAAAGAGATATAAAATATATTACCTACTGATACTATTAGGACAAAATTTTTATATAAAAGTTTAGGTAAATTCTAGAAAAACATTAGAATTTCTGTCTGGATTTTTAATAAAGAGATAGAGAAAGACCAGTGATCAACTCATCATAAAAATTTCTAAAACAATAAAATGAAGAAAGGGAAACTTCTGGTTATACTTTTGAAAAACATGAAGCTCACCCTTGTGTGATACGAGGATAAAACTAGAAAAACTCTCGACTGTTTCAATACTACAAACATTTATTGTATGCGCAGCACCATTTATATGCCATTTTTATACTTAAAAAAAATATTTTTTTTTTACAATTTTGTAATGAGCAGTAACACTTTTAAACAATGTTAACTATTTCGTGGTAGAGGGTAAGAATTCACATACTCTTATTCCAAAGAATTTTAGACTTGATACATAAATCTATTTGTGATCATATTTTGACAAAATGAAATGTAAAAATACTGTAGCTGGAACTATCACATCCTTCATATGATTAAATTATGAGAATTATTTTAAATTATTTTGACTTGTATTTTTTCGAAAGTTTGCCATAAAATTTATTTCTGCTTAAAAAGCGATTCACGTGAGTTTTCCCTTGACGAAAAATAAACGCGCCTGATATGATCATGGTAGTTTGAAAACTCTTCGCCAGGTGCGCAAAATTGTTACTCTCTACTTTCATTCCTGTCTTCCCCACAAACAATTAAAAAACAAAGCTTGAAATGTGAAATTACTTTCAAGCGTTATTAATGATATCAATAAAAAAGCAAAAAATACCATCTACGATATCAGCCATAAAGTTGTAAAGGGGGAGCACATCACTTTCAGCTCAATAATGACTACTTCTTGTTGCTACCGAAAATTAAGACGTATTAAAAAACAGGCCACTTTATGATATAAAAGCCCCGCTAAATTGCTGGACGATTACACGATCAATTTAGATGATGGTTTGAATTGACAAAAACTCGAAGGATATGCAGCGACTTTTTCGTTACTTTTATCTGTTTTATATAGATTGTAATATGCTATAATTGCTTTCATATCTCGTTTTGGAGTTAATCGAAATCGATTAAGTTGGGAATGTGGGATTGATGTCTCAAGGATGAAACGTTAATAATCGTAAAGCTGGAATTAAAGGCTTAGTGGAGTTTTTCCTGGCTATATAAAAAGTAGGAAATATAAATAGTTGTTTTATAAGAAGCATATTTAAATATTGTATATTACACACTTTATTAAGTTAAACTTTTAAGCTTATTTACCCCAACATAAAGCTCGTTTTATCACGTTGTAGTAAAATTTGTAATAGATTTTATTCTTATATGATATATTACACACGAAAGCACTTAAAATTTTTATATTAATATGCATTGCGTTGTTGACATTATTACTTAAATAGAATAATGTAATGTATAATGAGATGGGATAATATAAGGTAATTTTTTGATAACAATATTACTTAAATGATAAATCAATTCAATATCATATGAAAGTAATGTAAAAATGTAGGAAAATTCCATGATTAAGTATTGAATTAGTTTTAATCACAAAAACTCGTATATTCATGATGTTTTTTAGAGACTAGATTATTGTAATTAGGATTTATCAGCAGACAGTTATTGTTTCTTTTAAATAGACTTTTTTTGCTAAATCATTCAATAAATTTATCCTTGTTAATAGTCAGAGTATTCTTCTAATATCCATGAAATCAAAAGGAAGATTTGCGAAATATATATGGAAAAGTTATGTTGCATTTTCGATCCGGTGTTGCTTTAAATAATATTTGTCCATGTCGCTAAAATTTGAATCATGTGATTAGAAACCCCAAAAAATGTCTTAATTTATCTCCCCTCCCGAATAACATTTCAAGTTTACCCCTTTTTAAAGTTTTTTTTGGGTATTTTTTTACTTTGCACAACTCACGATTGATGGTGCTGTTGAAATATAGTTGTTCCTTGTAATACGAACAAATTTTACATATTCCCATTTACATTAATAATGTTCTCTAACAAAAATAATTTCGAATATTATTTTGCAGATGACTTGAATACTATTAAGAGTGATAAAGAGCAAGAGTTTTTCTATAAATTTTGTTTTAAAAACCTTGTTATTTATTTTGTTAGTAAGCGTAAAAAGATATATGATTATCTCCTCCTTTAGTCTTGTCTAACATATAATCCGAACTAGAGAGTTTTAGTTAACAGGTGAGTGAATGTATTGATAAATTTTATAATTCATTGTATTGGTATATATTTGTCACTTCTAATTTAACACGCGTGATCATATTTCGAGAAGTTAAAATGTTTAAGCAATGCTAAAGAATTTTTATTCAAATTTTTAGTATCAATAACTCTTAGTGCTTATCAAGATATTAATTACGTACTTTTAATCGAGGTAACTAGATAAAGGACAAGCAAAATAAAATAAAGAAATGAAATTTTGTATTTTACAATGTACCGAATGTAGTTTCATTTATTCAAAAATCCTAATCACCCAAGAAAATTTCACCATAAATTTTCGATTAATGAAAATCAACTCTTTCGGAATTTTTTCTCATTCATTTTATTGTTATTGTCCGCTATCATCAAGTAAATAAAATATTTTTCAAAAAATTAATAGCGATAAATTCTTTTTCGGTTAAATCCTTAGCAACTGAAAAGTTGAGATTTTTTTTTTTAAATTACTTTTCTGAGAAATTTGAATTTTCTCTCCCCGAAAAAACTACTTTTGGCAATATTACACAAGATTTCCCGAACTTGGAGAAAAAAAAGCAAATCTTCTGTAATTCCAGAACGTGATATTCTGGTTGCTATGAAAGAAGCGAAAACAGGATGCCGAGAGCTATTGCTTAAGTTAATGTGGATGGGTAAAAAGTTCAATGCAGGTAATGCAAACAAACCCAAAGAAAGACTTGAACAATGAAAGGGTTTCCTCCATTTAAGTTTTTGATTAAAAGGTAGTGAAAGATATAGAACTAGTTCTGTCATTTAAACGTTTAGAGTATTTGACACCTCACGTATCATTGTACATGCATTCGTATCTAGATTCATGACCTAACGATGATTTGGCTTAGTATCTTTAAAAGAATTGAAAATTTCAAATTATCTAAGAATGTAGATGATACGAAAATTTCTTGGCTACTTCCGCATCCAAAGCTGCGGAAAAATGAAAAGCAAATATATTTGATTTTTTCGATGAAAATAATTCGATTTAACATATGATTCGCGATTTTACATTGAATTGGTTTTGTATCAGTTTTCGTTGAAAAATTTATAAAAGTGCTATTTTAAAATAAATACTGTTCCAAAAGCCGTTTTTCGTACTATCCAAAATATATGTAGATTAATACGTATTGTTTACCATAACTTTTTATTATTTAAAGTCTAACAATCACAGTCCATGCGCTTAAAATCACATTAGCTCTAAGTTTGCATAATGAACTTTTTTCTTAAAATATTTTGTAGTGAACTGTCCGATAACCTGTCTGTCTAAAAAAATTAAAAATATATTTTGAATATTTCATGGCAAAATTATTGCATTTGAATGCTGATTTTTTCTTTTTTTTTTTTTAAAAAAAAACAAGAATGTCATTTTCTTACATATGCGGTTCTATTTAAAAAGTATCAGTTTCTTAAGACGAATGAATAATATTTTAATAAAAGTAGTAAATTTAGAAAAAAAACGAAAACTATTACCAACTGGTATCGAAGTCGGTTTATATGATATTGTTAAAATTCAATTTAAAAAAGTAGCACAGATGCAACAAAAATAAAATTAATTTTAATGTTAAAACGAGACAACAATTTTTCCTAATAATGTACTATCATAAGCAAATATCGATATGGTTTTATTTATTTTCTATTAATAAACGGGTAATTCTTACGGAGACAGAGAAACTTAGAATCTGAAATTTCTTTGGTATTAAAAGGATGTGATTTGCACATTTTATTAGCTTTTTTTCCGTGAAAAAAAAATACAATTTATTAAATTTTTTAGAGTTGTAAAACATTGTTTAAATATACCTTTTCAATATTTTTCGAATTTAAAAAAGAACAAAAAATGAAACATTAAATTCGCGTATTCAAATAAGTGATATGATGAAAAACACGTTCCTTAAAAATTTCGAGCAAATACGTTGTATACACGCTGAGAAAATGGAACATAACAAGCAAAATTCATGTGTTTTTTTTTTTAAAAAAGTTTTCAGTAAATAAAATTAATGTTTCTTGTAGGGCGGGAAAAGATTATGAAAACCGTTAACAATTTTAAATTTCCATTCATTCAATTGATTAGTGTAATATATAATTGCAAAAGTAAACGTTTGGACTAGTTAATGTATCATGAAATAAAAATCAATTTTACATCTGATTTTCTCATTTCTGTTCTCCCTTGAGCAGTTATTTATTTATTTTTTCAAATTACTGCGACAAAATAATTTTAAAAATTTAAACAATATTTTTGAATAAAACAAGAAGAAATTTAAGAGGCTCTCTTACATCAATATTTTTTTCAAAAAGATAATCGAATGTTGTAGATATTCTTTATTTTAGGAGATACTAAATTTTTACTAGCCATAAAGGATATAGATGAATTTCTTCTTACTCAGATTCTCAATCCCAACTCACTTTTAATGCTAATAGAAACTGAAAAGACTAGAAAAGCCCTATTAGCCGGAGGTCGAATTCCTATAGAATATTCCGCTCTTTCACAAGCTTTTACCTCCAACAGAGGTTTTGTCAGCGCCTGAATTTGCACCTGCCCCTTTCAACGTGACAGTCATTAAATACTCTCCCAGCCACTAGACAGTACTTTTCTCTCTTTCCTTCCTTTTGCCCATATTTCTTAAAATACAGTATTTCTTATAAATATAAATAATTTAATAACTAGGTATAACAAAGCATAAGAAACCATGCTTAGCTATAAATAAATAATTTAGTTTACAACTATAGTTTTACTTCTGTTAGGCAAAAGAAAGAATTAAATGGTGAATGAAAACATTGCAAATACTCTTGAGAACCTTATAGTCTCAAAAAAAGGGCCAGTGGGTTAAAACTTGCAAGTTCTGCCAAAATTTCAAAAACTTTTAATTTTTTAATATTCGGAAAAATTAAAATTTCTTTAAATGTTAAAGAAATATGAAATAGTTACTCCGTTTCAATCAAGTAAAAAATAAGTAAATAAATAAAAGATGAAAATTGCACAAGGATTTATGATGAAATCTGTAAAATCATTTTTCTTCTTCAAATAATGCATGTAACTTATCATTGCAGCAGATGATTTCATTCTGCTTTTGTTTCAATGGTGAGATCGATTCTATTTTTGGAATTTAAACATCTCATATTGTTAGTTCCGATACATCTCGCTAAGAATGTCATAAGAAGATAACATCTTTTCTTTGCATTTCAAAGAACAATATTGAACTTTCGTAGAACAATAGATTTCGCAAGAAAAAAAAAATACGAGATTATAAGGAAGAACACGTAATAATGAATACATTGAAGATGATTATATATTGGCTCTTTAAAGACTTTTGTGAGCTTTTTCAATATTATTAACAAATATTCAATTATATATATATATATATATATTGTCTGCAACCTTTTGACATTTTTTATGAAAGATCTACCATATTCTGTTTTTGTTTGCGTTACATTTTGATCCAAAATTAAGATGTAATTTTATTTACTACTGATTATTTGTTTAATCCGACCAAAAAACTGTCATTACGGACAAGTCTGTTTTGTTTATACGAACAATTCTTCATTATTGTTTTGGCAAGTTTTTTACACGTTGTTAAGTCAGTAGCAATTAAAATGAAAAAGAAAATGCATTAATAGACAAATTGAATAGTATTTATCCTTATTCACTCCGCTAGTAGAATTAGAGTAAATTACCACCAGAGAACCTACGAAATCTGGAATTCGAAACTCACAAATTTCTTTTTATAACAAGTAACTTTTAGAAACAGTAATTTTTATGAGACCTTTCATTAAACCTGATCAAATGTTACACTTTAATTCTTCCCAATAAGTTGCGTTTCTCGAAAAAAAGCATAAAACTGTGTGCTGATATATATCCATATCATCAGCATTAAATTCACATATTCTTTGTTGGAAGATGAAAATTATTTTTAATATTTTCACATTGTATGAGCATATTTTCTTGTATCATAATTTCTCTGCGCCTGAATTTGTTATTGAAAAAGGAAAAGAAATGTCATTTCCTTTTGAAGTACTTTAACATACATATCCTATTTTAAAAATTTAATAAACATGAAAATGTAAATTCTATCAAATACTTCAATTAATATTTACAGATACTATTAATTGGGAAAACAGTCATGAGACTTGATTACATATAATATATAATAACATTTTTTACTACACAATACTCAACACAAAATCATACAAATGGATTTAAATGTATTAAAATTAATAAATAATATTAACAATTTTTAATAAAATTATTAAAAGCAGTTAATCATTTCCCACAACATGATTTTAAATACTTTTCTTCTTGATCTTTAAGACTATAAATAACAAGAAAGATATTCACAATTGTAATAAAATTCTGCAGAAACATAAATATTCATTTGAATACTATACAGTTGTCACATAGTATGGAAAACAACTCATTAAAACTCACCCAATAATATCACCTCTCTCTCTTTTCAATAGCCACTGTTCCTCCAGGTGATCCAAATACCGCGGGTCTAAATATTAAATCCACTCCGAATGCAAAAAGTATCAGCATTTGATATATTTATTTATAATCCACATTGTATGAATGTCCACACAAAATATATACCGCTTGATTTAAGAATATTGCAATGAGTATCGCTAGAGGCACTAAAATGTGTAATAATTTTCCGTAGATGAAAATTTTCTAAAAAAATACCGAAAGACGCACAGTCTGGAAGAAACGCGACCTGATACTGTTTGGAACAACCGAAAACACGTATCTGTAACGCAGACCACTGATCCAGGTAGATCGCTAACGCCTTGTTGCTTTCCCCCCCCTTAAACAGGTTTCCGGCCACGGTGAGATTGCTCGCACGTCGCCAATACCTGTTGCACTTTCTCGCCAAGCCATTTAAGACTGAAAGCATAAGCGCGTTCCATAGATTAGAGTTTCTGAACTATTTCCCCTCACTATTAAACATTTAAAAACAATTTCTACATCAAAGTCTGTCAAATAAAATAATTGAAATGTAATAACTTATGCAAAAAGAATTATTGTACTTAAAAATACAAAATACTGATTAAAATTCAATAATATTTGTAACCTAGACATTTAAAATAAAGTATTATACAAAAAGTGTTTAACAAATGATCAATTTATACAATAAGTTTTTGTTGTTATTGTCCATCTTATACCATTTATTGTTTCATAATTGACAATTTAAAT
>BMAW01036478.1:223320-243098 GCA_019974015.1 Nephila pilipes
TATATATATATATATATATATAAACATACATACATATATATACATAGTATATATAAATACATACATATATATACATAGTATATATATATATATATATATAAACATACATACATATATATACATAGTATATATAAATACATACATATATATACATAGTATATATATATATATGTATATATATATATATATGTGTGTGTGTATATGTATAAATGTATGTGTGTGTATGTATGTATATTAAAATAACCATAAAATTAATGAAACAACAAAATAAATGAATAAAAAATAAATAGAATTAATAGGAGTAAAAATCATCGGCAAAAATTAATCAATTTAATCAAAAAGAGGCCAAAAGATTTAAAAGTTAACAACAAAATACAGTACTAAAAACTTTAAATATTGTAATATCAATATAAAAATATATAAAATAATTTCCCAAAATGAAACTTAAAAAAATAATATAGCAAAGGAAGAAATCATTATACTATTGAGCAAAAATCATATATACTAAGCTATATAAAATACGTGAAAACAAAGAAAAATGAATATAAAACTACAAAATTAACTATAAATTAAAACTTAAGATATATCACTTATAAATTTCTAAAAGCATCGTTTAATAATATGATATTCACTAAAAGTAATAAAACAAATTGAAGCATCTAAAATTTGAATACAAGCTGAAGAATTAAATGTAATATAATTAATGCACATTGCATGAGACTGTTTTAAGCAGGTTATTCCAGAATTAATGGCCAAAGTGTCCCTTTCAGGGGTTACATGGAACAAAAATCAACGAAAATCAAATTCCCGAAATAATTCAGTTTAGTAAGAAAATAAACTAATTATCCTAGAAATATCTAAAAAAACTTATAGCATAAAACGAAATAAAATTATTATATACTGAAACTAAAAAAGATTATAAGTTAAAAGAAATAAGAAATCTTACAAGGAACACAACATGTAAAATATATAAGAAAAATAGCTGACTTATAGATTAGCTGGCAAATAGATTAATGTAAATAATAGTAACGTTGTCTACTAGCTAATGTTAGAACTAAATGAAAACAAGAAAATTATTATAAATATTGTAAAAAATATAAATTTTTTGAAAAATTTTAAAAAAATGACCAATACTAATTTATAAAAATTCTTATTTTAAAAAAATCTAAGCGAAAAATTATTTTTAAAAAATTGAAAAACAAGAAAAAGACAGAATAAATTATTTATCTAAACTAAAAACATTTTGTTCTATTTTATAATTATTGCATTTTAAATTGCTTTAAATAAATTTAATACGATATTCTGCAAGCAAGCAAATTTTGTGAAATTCATATAAATTTTCATAAATATAATAAGAATTATTAACTCTTCTTTTGCCACATAAAATGTAATTTGCTTATAATGTTTCAAAAAATCATCACCACCATATTTGCCTTAACAACCCAGAGTGGCCCTCCTTTGAAGATTCTTCCAAGATAACCTGTCTTTTGCCCTAGTCTGCCAGTTCCTCTCCTCAGTCACCCAATCCAAATGAACAGAATCAAGTCAACGTAGTTTGGGGTTTCCTCTTTTTATATTACTAAAGGGCTTTGTAACTCAAACATCTTCTACACTGGACTTTTCTCACCCATTCTACCAATATAAGAAGCTCAGTTTATTCTTATACGTTTTAAATATTTTAAGTAGAATACGTGTATTCTAATTAAAGCATTTAAAATTTAATACGTTTAATAATTTCACGTTCATTAAAAATTATATAAATTTTGGAATTAAATCGTTTTTGCCAAAGGCCATGTTCTTTGACGACACTGAGAATACTTCTGAGAACCTTTATCTCAAAAACCGCAATTTTGTATTCCTCATTTTTTTGTAAGAGATCAAGTTTCCGAGCCATATGTTAGAACTTGCCTGATAAGAGTTTTATAAATAAGAAACTTTGTTTTTCTGAAGAGAAGACGGGACTCAGTAAAGAGTGAACGTTTTGTTTGCCAGTAAAATACGATTTTTGATCTCAGAGATAATGACATTTTATGTGTTAATCAGAGTTCCAAGGTAATTAAAACTTGGTACAATTTCAAACACCCGATGGCCAATTCTTAAATGATTGAATGTATCACTTGATGGAGTTTTCATTACATGCATTTGTTTCGTTTGATTCATTTTTGTCAATCAAATACAAGTTGCAGCAATCTCTAAAGAAGAGAATGCTTTTCTCAAAACTGGGACAATCCTACTATTGATATCAATATCGTCAGCTTAAACCAGAAGCTGAATTAATTTGTAGAAGATGTTTCTGCGTGTGTTGATATTTTAATCACGAATAATATTTTCCAGCCAAATATTGAAGAGATGGTTTGAAAGAGAGTAATCCTGACGAACATCATTATAAACATTTAGGTCCCCTGAGAGGGTTTCGTGAATTTAATTTTACAGCTCGTGCCACTCAATGTACATATTGTAAGTCTTTTCAGTTTATTTGGAATTTTAAATTCATACATTACTTCCATTAGATGTTTCCTGCTTACACTATCAAATAATATCAAATGCTAAAATTTTCCTACTTGCACTATCAAATACTATCTATCACTATCAAAGTCAATAAACAGATTATAAGTGTAAATACCATATTCGATTGATTTTTCAAAAATATGATGCAAAAAAAGTTTGGTCAATTGTGGGTTTTCCAGCTCCAAATTCATATTGATAGCTGCTAATTCAGTTTCGACATATGGACTAAGTCTCTGAAATAGAAGAATTAGAGGATTTTATAGCATGTGCATTAGAAGGCTAATATATCTGTAGTTAGAGCATACCATTGGGTCACTCTTCTTGTAGATGGGGCATATAATGGCGATATTTAAATCCAATGGCAGCTTCTCAGAGTTCTAAATGTTTGCAATTAAATTATGCAAGTGCTCATAGAGGTGAGAAGCTTCATTTTTAAGCAACTCTGCACAGATAGAACCATACCGAGGAGACTTATTGTTTTTGAGCTTATTTTTTTTGATCGTAGACTCAATCTCATTTCTTTCTGGAGGAGGAATCCCATCATCATCCAAGATGACCGGTATGTTACGGCAACAGTCTTCCCCTGTTAATTCTCTTAATTCAAAAGGTTATCAAAATGCTCTATTCATCTATTAAGAATGGTTGTTTCAAATCGGAGCGACTACGATTAATTTTTCGATGGAATGCTCTGTATTCATTTATAATTTTAAGGTGTTCTGAGTCTTCTAAACCTTTCCCCCCCAAATTCTTTTCTTTCTCCTATGAAGTCTCTTTTCCTCTTTCCTAGCCCTTTTATATTCTTCAGAAATATGTCAAGTATTTACTTGAAGCATCTTTTAATATGCCTGATTCTTCTTTTTCTTAAATTCGGCACATTCTTCAGCAAATTAATCTTTAATTTTACTGTTTTCAGTGTTACCAATAGTATCTTTAGCAGCGTGGCAATTAGTAGTCAGTGAAAACAGTAGGCCTCTAAGGAGTTACTGTTGCTTAACTTCACTTGACATATTTCCACTAAGTTAAAATACTCCTTACCTTTGTTCTTCAATTTATTATAATCAAAAGTTTTCAATGATTATACTCATTTTTTATTGGCATTGTAAATCTTTTCTCAGATTTTGGCAATATTTAAATAGTGATCCGAGTCAATATATTTGCACTTATAAAAGCTTTGACATCAATCAAGACACGACCAATTTGGTTAGAATTTCTAAAAATAGAGATACTGATGTTACTGCTTCAAAAAAGACGTTTTGTGTATCATAAGATGAAAGTTATCTCTCTTACCTTTTATTTTATAACAAATATAAAACCAACTATTTTTAAATAGATATATAGGTGAATTATGGTAAACTAATTCTATTTTTGTCCTGAATTTTATTAGTTTACCATAATTTTAAGTAAACAGGGCAAAAATGTAAGTAAGGTTTATTCATATATATATTTATATACTCATAGACAAAAAAAAAATTAGCGCACCAAGAAATAATTGCGGGATCGTAACAAAACTTGGCGTGAAGGAAGATGTCGGGGAGATATGCAAATGATTAGAAATACAGCGTGATTGCGCATTACGTATAGCCGGTAGAGGGCGTTTAACGTCGTTCTCCGTGGAGTATAAAACAGGTAACCAAAGCTTGTTTGCGTGTGCTGAATCGCTTACAAAGGAAGAGCTGTGGTAGACATGCCATTACGCCGTTTTCGAAGACAATATGAGCAGCTGTCGCAGTTTGAGAGGGGGGAGAATCATCGGCATGTTGGAAGCTGGGTGGTCAGCTAGGCGAATAGCTCGTCAATTAGGCCACTCTGATTCTGTTGTGAGGAGGTGTTCGGACCAGTGGATCCGAGAGATGTCATTTACATGAAGACCAGGCTCAGCACGCCGTCGACAGACCAGTCGTTGAGAAGACCGCCACATCGCAAGAAATGCACGCGTACAGCCAACTGCTTCATCGGCAGTCCCCCAGGCACAGGTAGCACCATCACTAGGGCCCCCTGTGTCTTCTCGAACCATATGAAGGCACCTGGTTGAAGGACATTTGGGATCGCGGCGCCCGTTACGTGTGCTGCCCTTGACGCTCACCCATCGACGCCTCCGTTTGAAGTGATGCTACGCACGAGGAAATTGGACTACAGCGAATGGAACCAGGTCGTCTTTAGCGACGAATCCAGATTCAATCTCAGCAGTGATGACAATCGTGTTCGTGTGTGGAAACTTTTGCCTTTTTCTCTGAAATAAATGATTCTTTTTCTTTGATTTTCTAATCATTTACTTATATCAAAGTAGTCATTACGTATGTAAAATTTCGTTTGATTTTGACGACTCCTTCTTGGTGCGCTAATTTTTTTTGTCCATGAGTGTATATATATATGTGTGTGTGTGTGTGTAATGATTTAACTTTAATTTACTAATTTCTCTTAATAATAATTTAATTTTCTATTCTATCCCATTGTTGGCCCCCCCCCCCCAATTCAAAAGTAAAGAGTTCATTCTTATTTCCTGATCCCATTCCAAATTATCCTTTTATTCGTTAGATCTCGCACTTATAAAATTTGTGAAATTCTTTTTCCCACGATCGTAAGTCTGCCAAAATAATCCCTACTAGACTCCTTGTCTATTTGAATATTCCCTAGAATCCTTAATCCTGTACCACGTGTTGTATGACGTTTCTTATGGAAATTCGTTATTATTTAATGGGATACTCTGCGTAATCGAGCACTTTTTATCGTCTTGCTACTGCAGGAGATACTGCAGTTAAACCGCGAAATGTAAACACTATTTATTTTTACTTCGGCCGGGCTGGCCGACCTTGTGCATCGTTTCCTGAAATGAAAAGCCAATAAAGAACATTTGAACTTGAATGTGATTCGCATTTTTCATTGTTTAAATATTGTTTACATTCTAAGTTGACAGGATGTTTAAATGTCCTCAAGTAAATTCATTATATATATATATAGGTTATCAAAATAATGCAAACACTTATCAATATTAATAGTATTTACGAACAGGTTTCAGTTTAATTACATGACATCATTGGTCACCCCTATTTATTATTTGAAAGTAGGAAATGTCAGAGAGTGCAAATTGTTGAGGCTCGCCTTGTAGGAGCATCTGTAACTACAACTACTGACGTTGTAAGTGTTTTTAGAGGTACAATCTCGAAATTCATGACTGCATATTACATACAAGGAATATCAGCCTCCACCAGACTCAACTAAAGACGATAGCGAAAGATGACTGAGAGTGATTGTCGGATATTGAGTGGACTGCAGCATCAAAAAGAAGACAACAGCAACAAAAGTGGCCGAAGAACTAAATAAGCATTTGCAGATTCCTATATCACCGTACGAAGAGAGCTGCACAAATCACAAATCTACAACAGAGTAGCTATTCCCAAGTCCCTTATCCCAGTGCAAAACGTCGTCTCAAATGGTGTCACGAATATAAAGACTGGTTAAAAGATGCATGGAAGAAAGTAATCTGGTCAGAAAGATCATCGTTTAAAATGTTTCTCACAACTTGAGTTTACGCTAGGAGAAACCTGAGCAAGCGTATCATCCAGATTGCCTTGTTTCAACTGTGAAGCGGCTCTGTTATAATTTAGTCAGTGACCTAGTGATTTTCTGAGGGCCCTATCATAATCCTAGAAGAGTGAGTAACTGTAATAGATTATGTTTACATTTTAGATAATGATGTGCGTTACTATCATACAAACACTATTTCCATCAAAATATACTATTTTCCGGAATGATAATTGTCCAAACCATACAGTTAGACCTGTTCAGACATGATTTGAGGAATATGAAGATGAAGTCGCACATCTCCCCTGGACGTCTCAATCCTTGGACTACAATATCTGGTCTACTTTAAAAAGAAGAGTCCGCAGCCGTTCTCCATCCTTCTCCTCTCTTTTTAAGCTTTACTGATATCATGAAGAATATTATAATATCCCTTTAAACATCATACATGATTTATACAACTTTGTTCCCAGATACATTAAAGCCGTTATACGCTCCAAAGATGACCTTACGTCATACAAATAAAAGATTTTGTACATATATATTATTTTCATTTATGCGTTGCTTCACTAAGAAATGCTCCATTATTCTGTAGTGTGAAAGCTTAAACGAGAGAAACTACTTTAAGTCCTGAGTGGCTTGAGTAATAAACCAAAGTTTTCAGTTAGAATACTTTTCTTCAAACTTAATTATTAGATGTACGTATCGTCCATGTCTTCTGATACATTGTTTGATGAATTATTTTCTACAAGCTGTGATGCTGTTTTAAAGTAGCATTAGTTTTAATGTTTGCATTAGTTCTATCTCAAAGACATTTATTTATCAAAAGAAAATGCCCTCGAATTATATCTTTTTACCTCTTTTTGCTTTTAGTTATAATATTTTATTATAGTAAAATTACAAAAAGTGTGATTTCCGTAATCTGAAGTACCAAATATTTTCAGATGAATTTTGTAAAACTTTTTTTAGAGCTTCTGTTACTTTAGAAGCATAGAATTGCGCGCGTGAAACATGTATTAATATTGAAGAGTTTATAATACTTTTGATTTTGAGAACTTGTTTATTGCCACCAAAATGTATTTTCAAGATGCATATAAATACGTAAAAAAGTGTTCAATTACAATACTTTTGTTGAAATCTTACAGCTTTTACGCATTTCGAGAGTACTTTGTGATTTCTCACCTTAAAATGAATAATTACCTCCTTACATTTGAATAAGATATAAATATGAGACCCAATAACATTAAAGTTTAGAATTAGTTTATAAGAACTACATCATCAAATTTCTCCTTACGTTGGAAAAAAAAAACCAACAGAAAGACATTTGTACAAAAAGAGAGAGATATAAAGCAATAAAATATAGAAACTATTTTTATTCAACATTTACTTAATAATTAACGAATTAATTAATCTAAAATCTCTAAGGAACAGTTTCGCTCGTATGAGATAAAATAGGAGGTTACAATTAAATATTTTAATTTAGTTAGAATCTAAGAAATACAACATTTTAATATTATGATATTTAATTATAATCATCTCAAAATATTTCGACTGATTAATGTACGAAAATTGCCAAAAAAAGCTTATTATCAGATATTATTTACAATTCACTATTTATAAATCAAGAATAATGTTTTCAGTCTTTTTTAAAAAAATTACTCGTCCCCCTCTTTTCTGGAAGGAAAAAAAATCAACTGAATCTCATTATTGAAATTATTAATGTTTTCCAATTTGTTTGAATCATTGCTTACTTTTTCAAAAAGTGATTGGATGTTGCCCCTCTCAGATGAAGTCTATAGCCGCGCTAGCTGAGTGGAAATGATTGTGAAATCGAGGCTGGTATTGTTCCCGCGGGGTCCTCTAAGACCCTCGGTGTAGCGGAACTGATGCATGTTAAATCTGCCTAATCTTCGAGCATTTAGTTGGTAGGGTTGTGAAAGTTTGGAAAGAGGGAACCACATTTTAGGTGTCATTTTCACCACTTGTTCGAAGCTGAAAATTACGAGGTTCGTGACCAGTAGCCATCGTGTTGTTTCGAAGTGCGATGTTAATACTTTATCAAGTAGATGAAGTATACAACATTAATATTGAAAAATATGGACTACTTTTAAATTAGTTTATTAAATATGTTGACATGTTGGTGCATTGCTCAAAAGCTTGATGAACAAATATATAGGAGTAAGAAATTCAATAGGATTAACATTACGCTTGGAAATTCGTGGCGGCGCATGACCTGTGCAGACTTGTAAACATAAACTTCGTTGATTGTGCTGAAACTTACTCCCATATATTGTGGTATTCCGCGTGGTGCCCAGCGCATGCTACGACTCGTTCAAACGCTAGTCATAGAAAGGGAACAAAGCTATAGTATACTAATACCTACTTTTAATACAGGTCGACATTGCTGAAAAGATATTTAAAGCCATTTGCCGAAATGTGAATTTGGAGGATTTTAGTATTAATCAAGTTTTCAGTGTATTCTCATAAGTATTGTTCAGGGGGGCATAGTTCCTCCTCTACACCCCTTTAAATTTCTTAACCCCTAGGAGGGGGTGCTGACTCCGTTGGGAATCACTGGTCTAGGAAATTATCAAGAAAAAAATATTTTATAAGACATCGCAGAGTTTGAACATAAAAAATATTCATACAGAAACTGTCAAGTAAAATGTGCAACGACTTGACATAGCATTCATCTTACATATAAAAAAGGTTTGCTTTTAAAACAAAATTTACATTAAATTTTTGAAGTAGAAAAATAAATTTTACATAGAAAATTAAATATTTTCAATCGATCAACCGATGTGTTACATTTACTAATTTATCATTGAGAACACAAAAAATTACTAATAATAATGTTAAAAAATGGATAGTTAAAACAGTAGTAAAACTTGTATTTCTTTTGTCACATATATTGTTAAAAAACGCTCGAAGTATCTTCTTAACTCATTTTGTGTCATATTTATGACGCCCGAAGTTAGATGGTTAAATATAAATATGTTATTAAAAATTCAAACAAAAGAAAAGGCAAAAAGTGAATTCAAATTTTATATATTAATTTTATTCTCTTATAAGTAGCTGTATCCCTTGTTTTAGCTATTCAAAATATCTAAAAGAAGCAGATTATCTAAGAATCCTAAAAATTTTATGACTGTTTTGGTCATCAAATTTTCGTATCATCAGTTTGTTAGAAAATACATTTATTATTCAAATAAAAAAAATAATTACTCGTCTATTCAATGTAATTTATTCTTTTGTTGTATTGTTCTAGTGTTATTGATTTCGTGAGGAACCTTCTACATATATAAATAGTGCATTAATTGATTAAATGAAATAGCTAATAAAAATATCAATCAAGATAGCACTCTAGAATTTTATTTGAAACATTATTATTTTGTAAATTGATACATTTTTAATTTTTAAATACTTATAAAAAGGTTTTGAACTTATTCCTCCATTAAATCACAAAAATGTTTTAATTGTATCTAAATTACCATTTTTAGTTCAAAGTTTGAAAAGTAAATTTTTTCTCCTGTATAAAAAAAAAATTAGATACATTCTTTAACTTCGGGATTATAAATCTATTAAGAATTAAAGCCACTTGTGATTATGAAGCGAGATCTTTTATGAAAGGTCTATTTTATTTTTAATAATTTTTTGATTAGTTTTTTATTATTATTATTATTATATTTCAACTTAAAAGTATGTTTACGTATGTAATATATTTAAAATAGTTAAATCCGCCTAAAAGAAGACATTTACGAAGTAATTCTTTTCTGTTCGCTAGAGTAATAAAAATAAATCAAGACTATTTAGACACATTTTACATTCATTAACACTCTCTACATGACTTTTCTATGTGCGCTTAGCCTTTTATCGTTTCCTTTTTAAGTTAATACATAATAACACCTTTTTTTTCCCCCTGGGGATGAGGAGGGGGGGGGAGAATAATGAGCACTTTAAATTTAAACTGTCTTGTGCTCTTCTTTTTTTCAGGTTAAATCAATCTCAGTGTAGCGCACTTGAAAGAAAAGGTTAACTTCAATCGTTCTGACTGAAACTCTTGTTAAGCAAAGAGACACTTTTTAATAACACACTCAACTTATATTGTATGGTGTTGGTACCTCTAATGATCTCATTAAACTCGTTATTCTGTCTGCAAATTATCTTAACTTTACCCTTTAAGATAAATAAGGAGAAAAAGGTAAATGCCCTTAGATTGTACTTTACGTTTTCTCTACACTTCATCCCTTTTTAGTTTAGTATAAATGGTCTTTTTTTTAATAATTATCATGGTTCGTTTCGTTTTGCGCACTATTTAGAGTAATTTGTCGATCTGAACTATTATTTTTTTACTATCCTGAAGATAGAATGTTTTCTTATTGCACAAATACGTAACCTTTTTTTTATATCTTTGTATTTCATTAATTTAATATTTATGATGATGAGAATAACTTTATAATCATGTTTAATGAACCTTTTGCATACTTTTAATTTTAGGCTGGCTAACTTCTTTTTTTAAAAAAAATATAGAATAAATTTGAAATCTTATAGCATATTGCGGAAACTATAAACTCTGATAAACATATTTAAACTATATAAATGAAAAGAAAAACTAAATAATATTTACTCAAAATTAGAGTTATCTTTGACATTTATCCAAAAATCATTAACAAAATGAAAAACTTTAAGTTTAATTTCTTTGTTAAATTTTCATTTGATTGATAAGGGAAAGTAATATAAAAAGGTAATAAATCTTCAGGCTTTTTGATCTGTCAGATGGAAATTTTGCAACGAAATCTTTCATACAAACTTTTCTTTTCAATATTTTCCAAGGGTCATTTGGATTCGTTTTAAATTTTTTTTTTAAATTTAATGTGTTATTTAGCGATGTATATTTCTGTAATCTACAACAAAAAAAAACTTAGTTTTTGTAATAGATCCTCATTTTTAATGATAAATATTTTAAAACAAATAAAAAAATTATGTCATCAACAAATTAATTTTTTTAAATGATTATATGTAGACATTTTCGCTAACAGATTTAAAAAATGACGAAGAAACCCATTTTAGTCACACGCTCAAAAATTTGATACTAAATTAATTTATTAAGATCACCTCGAATACCCTTGTAGAAAACAAAAATAAAATTACCATATTTAAAATATTATTCAGAAAATAATTCATTTCTTAGATTTTTGAAGAATATGTAATTGTTTTAATCAAAAGGAAAGATATGTCTACAATAAAATGAAATTTGCATTTAAAGTTAAATTGCAATTCATCCTCAAAGTTCAAAAACTAATCCAAAAATTTCTCTTCCAGACAAACTTCTCTACTAGATACAAACTCTCCAGTTTTGATTAGTTTAGTTTAATTTTTAAAACGTTTTTCTGAATTTCACTTGGTGTGTGTGTGTGAGTCATCAAATTTTCGATCGTTAATTTAACCAACTTCCCATCAAGCTAGAACTCTGAAACCTTGGGAATCGTTCTCACTCGCCTAACAATGCGATATTTAGACATTTGCGACAAGTTTTAGCTAGTATTTTCTTCAATAATGCAGTTTATCCCAACCACTTGGCACGATTTCAAAAATTGGCACCAAACTTGGCGATTTTTTTGTTTGGCTGAACGTTAAGTCCGTAAAACGGACCAGGCTAGCCACATTTGGCAAAATACTGCCAAATAATTCTTGTCGCCAAGAGTGATTGGGTTAAACTGCATTCCAACCATTTAATTTACCGGATGAATTAATTAATTTTAGTTACTTTTAACGTTTTTATGTATTTCACTTGGTGTGTGTTTCTGTGTGTGTGTGTATCAGTGTATCATCAAATTTTCTATCGTTAAATTAACCAACTTCCCATCAAGCTAGAGCTCTGAAATTTCGGGAACCGTTCTTATTTGCCTAACAATGCAATATTTAGATATTTGCGACCAGTTTTAACTAATATTTCAATAATTTTTCTTAATATTCTTTGCCACTATATAAAAATGTTGTTTTTTAAAACGTTGGTTTTTATCTCGAATTATTATTAACGTCGCTCTAGAAGCAACATGAGGGCTATTGGCGACGGACTTCATAATTTTGAACCTCGGTCAAGTGACGAGGACGACACCTGAGCTGGAACCCTCTCTCCTAACTTCCTTTAGTTCTGATATCAAAATTTAATCAATAATTAATTTATCTGAAATTTCAAAACGCCTTGGATAAAGGTAGCAAAATGTTTTGAGTCTTAGAAGGGTTTGTAATAATTTTCCATTTTTTCCATTCCATTAGAAATAAATCCTTATAGTAACAACGAGATACTGTCTGAGGCTGACGAATGTTATTCCTGTTTATTATTATTCCGCTACTTCTATTTAACAGATTTCCTTAAGTGCTTGACCCATTACTTGTTATAAAAAACGGGATTCGCTTTTCATACGCATTAAATTAAATGAAAATATCAGATGCTACATTTATTTATTAAATTTTTATTAAATTTTATTTAAATAATTCAATATATTACTATTTTATTCAAATTTTGATAAAAATAGCAGAAGCGCAGAATTTTTTTTATGATTTCGAATCACTCTCAGGTAACACTTTATTCATGCTGCTCAAACCTTCCTGCATCCTCCAGTGGAAATTACAAGGATAATTAGCGTATTCTTTTCTTTGAATCATTAAATAATTTTCACAATATTATTTTCAATGCTTTCTATTTTTCTTATGTTCATAGATATTTATAGTTGTTCAATTTTTCTTATAAAATTGCAGTCGTTTCTTCAATTCTGTGAGCATTAATCACCTGAATGAATCGGATTCGAAAGTCAAGACTTAATTATCGATAACTGAAGGCATTAAAAATAAAAGAATGCACTGGAAAAGAACGAAGTTTGAGAAAGTCAAGAGTGCATAAAGGATTGAATGCAAGAGTGATTAATTGACTGCAAGCTTTTCCCACAGCGCGAAGCAGGAAGACATTTGTTCGTTTGAAAAACGTGGGAAATTCTTTCTTTCAAAAAATAGTAAACATGAAATGTTTTCTTGAATTGATTCAGGGGTGAGAAGAATTTCCAGCTTAGATAAAATTAGAAAAAGAGTGAAGAGATTTAAAAACAAAATCTCTAATACTTTTTTTGATGGAGCATGAAAAGCCTGTTTCCTTTCTTAAAAAACAAATTAACACCTATTCAGTGATTCATTCAGTTAGTTTGAAGAAGAAAAATTAACTGAACGAGACATTTGAATTTGTTGACAATTAGAGGACTGGACTACGCATTCCAGGAAACAAAAACAATTTGAAATGAATAAATAAAAATCGATCATTTCGTCCATTAAACCGTACCTTCTATTATTTTAATTGCTCATAATTTTTTTTAATGTGAGAGAAATTCAAGCCTTAGATTTATTGCAAACATTTTCAAAAAACATTTTCGTATTGATTTAAATTCCCATCAATTTCTAAAAATGAATGAAGAAAAAGCAAATAATTATGGGCAGGCTAATTTTTATCATTAGATTTTGGGGAGTATCTTAGTCAAAAATACAAAAATATTCTTTAAAATTCTATACACAATTTCCTTAATTCGTCACATGATTTTGAACCTTAAAATGAAATTTATCAATTTAAAAAGGGAGTGAATTTCTGAATGAAATTTAGTAATTAAAATGAGAACATTTTAAAACAGTAAGTTAATGATTCACAGATTATTCTGAAATTAATTAGGAAACTACGAGAGAACGAGGAAATTAATGATTTCCGATATTTTAATCACATAAGTCTTAAAGAAAGTTATTATCTCTCCCTTCTAACCGAAATAATAATATATTTGGAATTTTTTTTTTTTTTTAATTCTAAAAACTCAAAAAATATAAACACACACATAAACATATATCATAATTTAAATAAATTTATTAAAAATATTTATTTGTAAATTGCTTTTTAGTAGAACACATATGTTTCAAGTGAACTCAAAAAGATGTATACATCTGCATATTAAGTATTTCTTCATATTTCGTTGTTTATATGAACAGAATTTATTCCAAAAACAATTTTTCTTCATCGCAAAATTTTAAATTAGATTTGATAATTTTTTTTTATTTGACTCCAGTTTCGGTTTTCATCTGCCATTCCAAACAAACTTCTTCAGTTATTGCCAAAGTCTTTATTAAATAATTTGTGGCTTATTCACATTCATCCGATAATTGAAAACATTAAGAATGTCTTCGCGTATTGTTAAAAGACAGAATCCCAACTCGAACACTTTCTTCACATTTTAATGTATCACTTTCTAACTCTTCTCAGATATTTTTAGCAATCGACATATTTTAATGTACTATTCATTTTTATTTTAGTTAATCGATTTTTTAGTGCATGATGCTGGCCAATTTAATGTCCCATAATTTGTTCTAATTTTCCTTTCTTATATTTAAGTACCAAATAGATTTTTTAACATTCAGTGTTAAAGATAAAAAGTTTTGAATCATTCGACAATTAGAGAGCGTGAGAATAATAAGCTAAACTTGTGCATTGCATACACACGAACTTACATAACAGGCTTGAATGAAAAGTAATATTTCCATAATCATAACTTTTTTATTTGTTACCCGACTTTCACGATTTGGGAAAACTATATATGTATATCCTCTACGTAATACACTATTCTCTTTTCGACACTCTTCCATACCTTTCCATGCATTAGCATATGACTTGTAGGGTAAAATCTGTGGGAGAATTGCGATGGTCTACGCCAAGCTATAATGGCAGCTTTCACCTCGTCATCAGAACGAAAGTGATGTCCCTTAAGGAGCGCGTTTATCTTTGGGAAGAAGTGATGGTCGTAAAGTGCAAAAACAAGATGTAATATCGCTTTCCTTTTTCAACCTCATCTTTTTGTGGGTCGCCTACCCTTCAGTTCTCAACACACAGGGAACAAAGGAAACAAGTGTATTGCATAGAGAATATGTGTAACTTTCAGGTACAACAACAATTTTAAGAATCGGGTAACAAACTTTAAAAAAAATGACCCAGGAAGCATTATTTTTCACTCAAGACTCCAAAAGGTAGGATCCCCCCCCACCAAAAAAAAATTTATGTAACTGTTTTAAGTCTTTCAACATTGGGCAAAAGAAACCATTCAAAATCGCCACGAATAGTTAAGTTAAAAGCATGTCATTTATACGAAATGTGTCATTTATATGAATAAGTACTCACAAAAACCAGCATAAATTCGATGCGGAGCGAATAATTTTCTACTAAGCGTAATAAAAGAATATTTTTTGCACAGCAATTGAGTTGCCTCTCCATATCCCTAAATCTACCTAAGGCGCATTGAAATCCGGGTTGCTTTTTTCTTGATATATTATTGATAGTATTATTTTCTTGATAGTATTATTTAAACCATGCTTGTCTAAAGTGCGGCCCAAAAGCCTTTAAAATGCGGTCCAAACGCAAATTATGAAAATATTTAAATTTACGCATTTTTATTAACAAAATAAATCTTTGCAATATTTTTCAAATATATTCATTGACATTTATTTTGAAATATATTCATTGACATTCAAAATATTCATTGACATTTATTTTGAAATAAAAATTTAAATAAAAACATCTTAGTATACCATGAGAATTTTTGTTTCGAATTATGTGTATATCCACTCGACGGCGAATTTTTTGAAGAATTATTATATTTGCATGCAGTATATTGCATTGTATTTTGATTTCCTAATTCTTTTGGCCAAAGGAGCCCTTCACAGAAAAAGAGGCCTGCCCCATTTTCTTTAGAAATAAATAAATTACCTTCAAATCTTCAAATTGAATGCATTGAACTGCAAAGTGACATTCAACAGTAAGAAAAATTTGGGAATGTTTCTATACTGGAGTTTTATAAAGATTACCTACCCCGCGATATATATCCTAATTTTCACAATCAAGCTTTGTTAATGTCTTCAACTTTTGATTACATTCGTTGAACAATTATTTTCATTAAGAATGAAGCATACAAAAAACAAAAATAGGACAAAGATCACTGACAAATATCATGAATAGGCATCAAGAATTGCAACCTCGTCTATCGAACTCGATATCGATTTGCTTGTTCAACAAAAACAAATTCATCCATCTCATTAATTTGAATTTTTTCCATCTTTATGAAATCCAAACTAAATGAAACGAAACTTTTACAAATTTTAAATAAATATGTACCTATACGTATCTAATTCAAATTTAAAAAAATTACAGTAAAAGAAGTTATAATTTATTTTAATAACACTACATAGAGTTAATTTTTGTTTCAATTTGTTGAAAAAATATTGTATGTGTGGCCCAGTAGATTTTTTTTTTGTTGCAACGTGATCCTCAAAGGTCGTAGTTTAGACACCCATGATTTAAACAATTCTTGTTTAAAATTTTATTTTCAATGTTTGGGGCAGTCACATACAATTAATAGAAAATGTATAGAGTTTAATGAAGCTAAACATCATTAAATGAAGGATGCAATTTATGAAGTCAGTAACGAGGTTTATATTGTTTCAATGTATTTTGAGATAATTAAACGTATTTTGTAAAATGAATAAAAAAGTCAAATGCGATATATGAT
Organism: Nephila pilipes; assembly: GCA_019974015.1. Taxonomy (NCBI): domain Eukaryota; kingdom Metazoa; phylum Arthropoda; class Arachnida; order Araneae; family Nephilidae; genus Nephila; species Nephila pilipes. Next base: position 239,934 of record BMAW01036478.1, read on the forward strand.
TTATTTGTACGATATATATATATATATATATATATATATATTAAATAAAATTTTAACATTGAAATGAATTTAAAATTTTAGAGAGAAATGGTATTCTACAGAAAAACTATCTAATTATTCGTGAAATCTATAATCTATAAATGTAAATTAAATGGACGCAGTCTTAAATAATTATTAGTGAAGAGAAATTATTTATGTGGGCAAAGAATAATTCAATGCGACAAAATCTTGTAAAAAGGATCCTGGTTGTATTTCTATCAACTTATTGATCCATCACTAGTGAATATATTAGGGGAACCGGAAAATAATGTCGTTTCTGGTGATGTCGATATTCGTTAGTCATTTATCAGCTATCTGTGTACTTAGAAGTCGTCTTAAAAACGTTTTAAGGTTAGAATAAATTGTTTACTTGTAAATAATTAAATCGTTATTTTTTTTTTTTTTTTTTTCAAATTTAGATGAAATGGCCAGCAAATACCAGAAGTACGTATCCGACATTATATGTATTTTGAGTTTCACAAGGGTAGTAACGCAACGTTGCTATCAAAAACGTTTGCGATTTTTATCCAAACGCATTAGACGTTCATAAATACGAAAGATGGTTTTCTAAATTCAAATCCAGTAATTTCGATCTTTCTAACTCGTACCGATCAGGAAGTTCAACAACTTTAGACAATGACATGTTGAGGGAGGAAGTGGAAGCAAATCTGTCTCAGACAAACGGGGAACAGTCAAACACTCTAAATAACCTTGGTTGGCCCTACAAGAACATTTGCAACAGATTGGTAAAGTAAGCAGAGCAGGTGTTTGGGTACGGCATAATCTGTCCGAAGAAAACAAAGCTAACTGATCCACCACATGCAACTTATTGCTTCAACGGTGCAATAAAGAAGAATTTTTTGATTTCTTGGTCACTGGGGATGAAAAATGAGTCATCTATGATAATATAAAACGCCAAAGGCACTGGCTCTATCCAAATGAATCACCAAGAAGTACAGTTAAGTCGCTTTTTTGTGTTTGGTGGAGTATTCGTGGAGCCGTTCATTTTGAAGTGCAGAAACCTGGACAAACTGTGAATGTAGACCTTTACTATGAACAATTGGATCGAGTAAATCAATCTTTAATTGGTTACTTGATCCAATTGTTCACAGCAAAGGCGATTGTCAACAGAAAAGGTGTTATTCTGCAACATAATAATGCGAGACCGCACTGTGCAAGATGAACCCTGGAAAAAGTTAATGAATGGGGATGGGAGGTAACTATTGCCTCAACGACCATACTCTCCCAATATTGCGCCATTGGATTTCTATTTAATCCGATCGCTACAACATTTTCTAAGTTGCAAAAATTAGAATATTCGAATGATGTCCGAAATACCATCTTCAGATGTTTTGCATAAAAACCAATTCATTTTTTTTTATCGATCCGACATTAAAAATTTGTGCACTAGATGGCAAAAAGTTGTTGATAATGAGGGTGATTACATCATCGATCAAATGTAAAAACTTGGTAAAAACTAATCTGCTTGAATTTAATGTAGAAAAACGACATTACTTTCTGATTCCTCAAATATATATAACATCTAGTTACTAATTAAATAGTCAAGGATTGAAGGAAATAAAATTAGTCTCATTTGGATTTTCGAATATTTGAAGTTCAATATCTATATCATTACATTTATGGAACAAGCCAATATACAGCGTTCTAACTTATAGATTAATGTAGTAAACTATTATTTATCTGACATTTATCAAAAGGATTAGAGATGGATCTTACTACATGTCCGTTCACAGATGATTACTCCGCACTAACCTCGAATCATCTAATTTTTTTCTTCTCATTAGATTAAAAGCATTCACCTCGCCTTGTTGCTCTAACCCTCCAAGCTCTAACTCTCTATTACAACTCTCCTTAGTTTATAAACGTTATCACATCAATCTTATTCACTACACTCACGGTGGATTTATTGAAAGAAGTTTCCGAATTGAATAACGTCATAACGTAACGTCCAAGTAGTTAGTTGGCAAGAAATACGCGAGAGAATTCCGTTCTCCATTATAACATTTTAAAATTTGGTTTCTTTTTTGTTTTCTTCGAATAAAAAAGGGTTCGTTACAACTATTTTTTAAAAAATAATTCAGTATTAAAAGGGAAATAGTTAACACAATCAAACTAAATAGTGAAAAACGGGATTTGAAAAAAGTTATGAAGTAAAAAGAACATATATTAAACCGGTGTATTGAAGAAAATGTTTATTATTATTTTGAACTAGTTCTAGTTACTACAGAAGTGAAAGAAGTTGGGGAGATCAAAGTTGCGAATTAAAATTAAAAGAAAATTAATAATAGTGAAAACGAGAGAAAATTACTTGCAAGTTAAGTGACACCTTCAGCAATCAAGTTCGGGACGTCTTGTCACGGTAGACAAACATCCGTCGTTATCAAGCTAGTCATTAAAAATAATGTATTATTCAGAGATTTTAATTGACATATTTTTCGAAGTTAATGCCTGTTATTTATCTATCACACTTACATATTCAGATTGTTTTCAAAACGTATCCTGTATAAAATTGTAGGTTAGTATTTTCATCAAATTTTTGAATCGCTTAGTTACTTCACGGAAAAGATGCCGTGACTTAAATGTTCAGATATAATTTATTTATAATAGTATTTATCCTTCAATTCTTCCCTACTAGTTTTCTTAAACATCCATATAATTCCCTGATTCATATTAAATTTTCTTTTGATCAATTTTAGAAATTGACCATACGGATGATGACTGAAAGCATAACACAATCCATTCCTATTAAAACGTCTAAGTAAACTGAGACAATAAAATGCTTCAAATTTTGCATTTTTTTTATATTTTATTGTTAAAATGTTGAGGATCCTTCGCTGATTCCGTAATTATATTATTTTTGAGAATTTGAAAAACAGAGCTTTCGAAAATTGAATTTAAAACTATTAACACTCGTACAACGCCACAGAACAAAATATCAATATTTGTGTTTCCTCAAAATCTTTTTTTTTTTTTTTTTCTAAATTTTGATACGTATTCTTCGCAATCCAATTTATCCATAGAGTTAAAAAAAATTTACATTATAAATCGAGGTTATTTATGTAGAATGGGGGTTGATGGAGATTGTTCATCCCGAATCTACGCTAG
>BMAW01036478.1:243108-265899 GCA_019974015.1 Nephila pilipes
AAAAATAAAATTAATTGCATAATAATAATTGGATGGAAAATCCTACATTTATTACTCTGGGAACGTAATTTTTTCTAATGAAACCTTACACATTTTAAATGTAGTATAATATTTATATGATATAATTAAAGGAAATTTAAGTCATAAAACATTACATTTTAAAAATATTATTAAATTCAAACTTTAAAATTATTATTTCGTTCAAGATATAGAATATTATATTTATAAGTAATCTGTGGATTTTCAAAGTTATAAATGCAGTGGACTTTATGCAGGATATACCTTAGGGTATATGACTAGCCAACGTAAATACATCTGTTAATTATTAATCGCCCCTTTATAGTGATGTAAGTATATACGAGTAAATGCGATTTTTTTTGCATAAAGAGATACATAAATGTACATTTACCTCTGTGTTCAAATATGACTTCTGTTGTTTTTAACTTAAAAAAGGAGAGTTACTTAAACTTGGTGTAATATTAACTCATTCTTTTTTTTTTTTTTTTTTTTTTTGTCGAAGATGTTTTAGTCATTGTAAAATGTATAATTTTAAAGGGTGATAAAAGTGCTGATATTTTCCTCATTATCAAAGAGGGTTATTTTCAATCGATACAGTGAATGTTATTTTTTCCCTTTCTTAAAATCTCTCACATATTTCAAATATTGCACAGTATTTGTTTAAAAGCTAAGAGAAGTTTGAATAAGAAAGTTTAAAATTTATAAATTTTTTTTAACTTAGTTTTTGAAATTATAATTATGTTCAGAGAAAGTATGTTACGTTTACTCTCTCTTTCTCTCTGTAAGTTTTCAAAGTTATAAGTGAAGTAGATATTGTACTAGATGTATCTAAACCTACGTACATGACTTGTAAATTGAAATGCAATATTGATTATTAATTGCTCATACATAATTATGTATATTCACAAATGTGATTTTCTTCATATAAACAGGTAACAATCTTAAAACATGATTTCTTTTTGCTTTTAATTTAAGAAAGTAAATATTATTTAAATTTGAAAAGATGCTCATTTTTCCTTACCAAAGTCGTCTCAGTTACCTTAATCCTTTTTGCTAATGCATAACATAAATATATACATTGGATAGTTTGATATTCGTTATAATGTTGGATGTAATCATAGCACCAGAACTTAAGTGTCAATCTCATTTCCAATCACACGGCATTTTTAGCAAACATAACTCACGCGATTTACATTGTATGCTGTTTTGGTGACAACCTTTCTTTTCTTAATAAATCTTCAAAAAGAAATGTGTTATTCCTGTTATTTGTTTCATAGATCCTTTTTGTGTTACACATGATTACACTTTATTTGCTGCACTGCATTTGATGCCTACAATTATATGATATTTTAAGTTATGTAAATATTTTGATTCTCGTCTTTCTTAAACTTTTCTCCCCCCATCATCGATCTTACTTTTCCTTAATGATTTTGAAAATGATATCCTAGAATCAAAAATCATTTTCACAATTCTTGTTATACCTGAAAGCTACATGTATCCTTTATGTAATGCATTGCATTATATAGATGATGCATGTTGTAGAAGATATATACTTCACTTTTCGACAATGTTCTCGTCCTTTTCCAAGCATTTGTGCCAACGCGCAATTAGTGGACAAACTAGTAGGAGAATAATTCCACCGGTTGTTGTCAACATCAAGTTTTAACGGCAGCTTTCACTTCGTCGTCGAAATGAAAGTGATGTTCTTTAAACTGGTTGTTCATCTTTGGGAAGAAGTGAAAGTTGCATGGTGAGTTACACTGACGCCTCACTGCTTCAATCTTATCCTCCTGTCTTATTCTCTTCTCAGCAAACTAGCGACAACTGGGAACAAAGAGACAAATGCTTTATACAGAGGAAACGTGTAGCTGCTAGGTTCAATAAGAACTTTTAGAATAGGGTAACGAGTTAAAAAGTTATGCCCATTGGGCATTACTTTTCAATCAAGTCTCATAGAAATGTTTTGCTCTTTAAAAATTACGAAGTGATAAAAACTTTTAAAAGGACAATAGCTCTGCAGTTAACTGTAAATAACTGAAATATTCCAAGTTAGAAAGGTTTTTAAGATATCTTACGCAAACTCAGTTTGTCATCATTCCAAATCGTATGAAAGGAAAAATTTGAAAGGCTGGCAGCTTAACAATCCTGCATAAAAGCAACAAACAGGCTATTGAAATGGACTTCTTAAAGGTCTTTTGCTCTGAATTTTATTTCATTCGTTTTTTTGAATGATTTTATTCTGTTCTGTTGATTCTATTTTTTCCAGCGAATCTATGCTCAGTTTCCGAATTTGTTTAAACAAATATTTTAATAAAAGAAATGAGCTGCATTTTCTAGTTTAGTACATAATGACGTTCTTAGAAACAATAGAGAGGAAAGATTGTTGTTGGGAACCGCATTTATGCGCGTGAGTTCCTATAGTGAAAACATCCCCAACTACCATTGTATATTACACGTATCGGATCTCTTCGAATCTGAACTTATGATAATTTTTAAATTCGAAAATAAATTTAATTGCAATTTGCATACCCTTCCTAATTTTGCAAAGTTGCTTTCTTGTTCGTTTCAACTGAAATTTGGGATTTTTCTTTAACTATATCTTTATAATTAGCTCTTAATATTTTAAATTGATTTCTATAATACATACCTATAGATCGAGGAAGTATGGTTAAATCATTGCAGTACGCTAATAATAATAAAACAATATATATTTATAAATATACGTATTGATTTAAATCAACCCCTTTAATTTCTCACTATAATAATTTAATTTATTAAATTTTCCGATTCTCTCCTTTTAAAAGATAATGTTCATTCGTATTTCCTGATCTCCTTCCAAAGTATCCTTTTATTTATTATATCACACTCTCTTAAAACTGGTAAAATCCGCTTAAACTGATTATAAATCTGTGAAAACATCCCTTCAGATTCCCTGTCTATTATGATATTTACCCAGAAATCCCTCCATCCATACCACGTGTTTCGTCATTTCAAGGGAATTTTCCCTCGTATATAATCAAAAACACAACAACAAAAAAACACTCTCTTCATCTCTTCTTATTCCTCGCTTGATTTCTTGTGATGCGATAGTCTGTAATCAACGGCGGAGTGGAAATGGTCTCTCTCTCCGCTACAGTAAAATAATTCTATAAAAATGAAATTGGTTTCGACTGCGTTATGAAAATAATTCAATATAACTATTTAAAAGAAAGTCTTTACATATATATATATATATATATATACATATTAAAGGAATGAAAACAGTGCGATTCCTTTGTTAATGAATTAATTTTTATAGCCATTTTAGTATGAATTTTTTTAAACTGACTCCTAAGTGTTGCAAGGGATTCTCAGTTTATGTTGAACAATATTTTGATGTTACTTTACGTCTGAAAACGATTTATACATTGGAACATACTCGAAAATGTTTTTTTTTTAAATTTTCCAGAACGTAAGATGTGTAGAGTTTCGTCAAGACACTTCTCTTTTTCATGCGTTCTACGTTGACCCTGTAGTTGCTTTACATTCGAAAATCTCCTCCCAATTGGATAGCCAACTGCTTTACAAATTTAAATTCATTTAATGATTGTTCTTATCTATTTATATATACTTCTTTAAATAGAACGTAAGCATCAACTGCACCAATCTCAGAAGACCGTTTGACAATAGTTTGCAACAGTCACTAACATTTTATCGTGGAGACCTTTAACCTACGTACATATCTATTTTACTTGATAAAAATAATTAATTCATCCATATACATTAGTGTTCAAAACTTATAACTTTTCAGATTGGGCTGTAATTCTGAAAAAAATCTACTGCGTGACATGAAATTAATACTACATAAGCACAACGTAACACTTAAAGGTTGGTAAAAGCATAGTAGCAAAAAAAATGAATTATTTGCATACATTAAAGAACAAAGCATAAAAAGGCTTTATTCACATAATGGCGTTAGTAAAAATCATCGTCTGGCCAAGAAGAAAAATAACAAACCAATGTCTATTAAGGAATATAACCTCCCCTAATTGCAATGGTTGCGTGACACTGTCTATTCGTACTCAACAACAAATTATCCAGTAGTTCTTGAGGGTAAGAGTTTCCTTTCTTCAGGGAGCATCTGTTTCAGTTGTCTGGTGTTTTCCGGAGGATAGGGTCTTGGTTCTAGGCTTCTCCCCAAAGCATTCCATACATGTTCGATGGAATTTAAACCACGGGAGCTCCACTACCCAAAGCATTCTTCAGAAATCCTCACTTTCTAGAAGCTCCTCTACAGTAGAAGTCCTGTGTGGACGTGCATTGTCTTCCACAAAAGTAAAGTTTGGACTAACGGCACCTAGGAACAGACTCACGAATGGGTGGATAATTTCATCACATTAATGATATCTGGTAAGTGAGCCGCTGTCGAAAATATGGAGCTCCATTCGTCCATTTAACATAACCCCTCCACATACACACGTCCATGCAAGTACTCCAGGACCACCTCAACAGTATCTTTCCCTGATGTTAGTGGAATGAAACCGAGTTCCTACTTCCCTCCTTATCACAAAGCGTTGAGAATCATTGCTCAGATTGAAATAACTCTCATCAGTAAACAGAACGTGACTCCATTCATAAGATGTCCAGTCTTTTTGACACCACTGTAAATGCCATCGATGGGCTGCTGTTAATGGTATGCAGCTTTCAGGGAGACGGGCAAATTGGCCACCTTTATGCAGACATCTGGCTACAGTAAACTGTGATACCTGACGTCCGGTAGCCGTACGCAGCTACTGAGTAATATTACTCCATGTTTCGTTCCGTCTTTTTTTACCTGCAGAACGAAAAACCAGCCATCACTTGTTTCTTCTTGAAAACCAGCAAGTGATGTCTGCTCCTCTTCAAGGTTGACGATAATTTTACCAAGTGTAAAGGCTCCTGGTAGTTTTTAGAAGCTATTATTGAAAGTATGGTTTTACTTTCAATTGCAGGAAATGTCTGGAAATGCGTCCTTCCTCTTTCTTTTGGCACTGAGCGCACGTCACGTGCCGTGACTTCTCCCCTGATGCCATAGAGTAATAGATAGATATTTGCATATGCATCACCTTTCTATTGAGTCGCCTTTTCACTGCACTGGTCCGAAAAGCCCTTTTCAGTAATTTCACGGTTGTTGTTGAAAAATGCATTTGTTGTTAAAGTTTTTCTTGCTAATGTATAAAAAAGATACACGATTGGATTCGGCCACGGAACCTGACGAAACTTTATATGTTCTCAACCATATAAGCGTTCTCTGGGACCACCAGCAGGGAAAAAAAACGATTGATGAGAGTACGCAGCAGTTATAATAGTTCAATATCTATCAAAGATATAAAATGTGAGAAATAAAGACCATCGATTATACTAGGAGACAATTATTCAAAATCATCAGTATTTATATTTTATATTAAATCACTTACAATAAGCAATGAAATTCCCTATTTAGGTGATAAATTTATATGTTTTTTGAATTGACGAAAACTAACTATGTCTGGAAATTCTTGTTCGTTAAAAAATAACATTTTTCATCACCTCACATTTTTCAAACAGCTGGTTTTTTCACGAACTCCGTCTGCTTAATTTATGACTGTCTGACAGATGCGAGGATGAAATGTGAATGCATCGCATTCTTCGAGGCAGTTTTAAGAGTTTCTGAAAGGAAAAACCATTTGAGGTAACCATAAAAGAAGAAAGTGAAAAATAAACGTTTCATCAATAAATAATACCTCTAAATACTATGTTGCAGCTACTTAAAATTATGATAGTAGAAATGTTTATAGCGAAATTCCTCGAAAAATCCTCAAAGATATTCTAATGAATTCAACAATATATAATTATTACGTATGTTTACACATTTTAAAAAAAAATCAAAACGGTTGAATTTAAGAAAATAAAAGCACTTTTTTCATTAAATTAATATTAAATAAAACATTATTTTCTAATTTTAACAGCAAATAAGGTAAAGAAAGTACATTTGATAATTTCCCAGCACGAGCATTCTTTATTTATTTTTAATTTTCAAACTGAAATAAATCCTGGTAAAAAAGACTTTGAAATCGTATTATGTTATACAGCTTATTATAAATTTTAGACAAAAGCATTTAATACTTTAATAGAAAAAAATTAATTAAAAAATCTGCTTCTAATGCTTTAATATGCAATGCGTAAAGTATTATGCTCTTGCTAAAACACACAAAATAATATATAAGTATGTTTTATTTTAATTTGTATCTACAAAAATTAAATACTAATTGCATAAACATGTTTAATTATTTTCCATGTTTTTAGCAAAAGAAATAAATTAAGAAAGATATGTTAAACATTTAAATTCACATTTCTCTTATTTACTTACTTAATTCGCAGTAATAAAAATGAAAATAAAGAGAAAATATTCAAAACGATTTCTTTGTGAATCATTCATAGAATTTCTGACCAAATTCATTAATAAATATGTCAGTATATACAACTGATTAAACACCTTCGAGTTAATCGTACATTATAAGCCCTAAAATACTTCTCTGAGAGAATTATAATTGCATAAGCAAAATTTTTGTATATTATTATGCACATCATATAAATGCTTTTTACGCTTTCCAATTTATACTAAATAAAAATGCTTGAATTTTAAAATTGGGTAGTAAACTTAAAAATAACAAGATGAATTAGATTTAAAATAAAAATAAAAGTTTAAAAGTTCTGCGAAGAATAGATTTAGCCACCCAAGGTGCGCTTTTTTTATAATTATTATTAAATTACTCAATTAAATAAAAAAAAATTAAAGTAAACGATAAAATACAGAGAAATGGACAATGGTAAACTTTTCCGATTTTAAAATTAAAAGGAATTATTAATTATTAAATTGAACATATTTTAGCTACATGTTATTAAAATTTAAGCAAACGATAAATTATTAATTTGAATATCATATTAGCTACATGTAACTAAAATTAAAGCAAATGATAAATTATTAAATAGAACATTATATCACCTGCAACGATAAATTATTAAATTGAATATATTTAAGCTAAATGTAATTAAAATTGAAGCAAACGATACAAAACTTAAAAGAGATCTGGTACGTCAGAAGTGGTCCACACAAAACAGTTAACCCTTGGATGGCTAATAGTAGTCAATATTAAAATCATTTGACTCTAAAACATTTCGAGAAGGAAGAGGAACTAAAAAGACGTAGTTTGAAATTTTTTGAGGGAAAAAAAAGGCTTCTTCACAGCTTAAAATTCTGAATAATGTTATTTATTTTCAGTCATATCTTGATTCCAGTTTACATTTGATTTACGGTAATACAAAAACCGATAAGTAAATAAAACAATTAATTTTTATATTTGTTTCTCTTCGATCCAGTAAGAAATTGGGGGGAATTTATTACGGCATATTTTTAAAAATTGAGTTCATTAGTTAGTGGTGATATGAACATTATATGATAGTGGTGATATGAACATTATATGATAGTGGTGATATGAACATTATTAGTTAGTGGTGATATGATATGTATGCACATATATTGCATACATTTTATTTCAATCCATTGAAAAATTTAGGAGAAATTTATTATGGCATATTTTTAAAAATAAAGTTCGTTACAGGTGAAAGCAGACATTAAAATATACGCAAAAACAAGATAAATTTTTGAAATGAGGTCAGGTACTACATTTTTGGGTTGACTAAAACAGTTGCTCCTTGAGTGGCTAAAAAACACAATAGTATAGTAAAGCAGTTTTGTTTTTGATTCCATTTGTGTGAAGAAATCGAGTACAAAACGGATTAAAGAATATAAGACCTATCGTTCGGAGTGATCCCTTTCGGTTCATAATCGCTTACCCTAATCTTTCCTCAATCTACTTTAGAAGGTCTACTGGAAGACCTACCAAAACCGGTCTTCTATGACCCGCATTTTGTGTTTTTGACAGATATAACATTTTTTATATATATTTTGTCACTCTTCTCCTCTAATCTTTTCCCTACTACTTTAGATGTTATATCTCTTGTATACCTAAGCTGTTTCAAGTATTTAAAAGCAAGGAATCGTGCACAACCGCGGTTCCTCTTTTCTATGGATAAGAAGGGTTCTGCAAGTCAAGCTGGTGTTTGAAGTGGACTTCAAATTTATCTACGCGATGTAGAAAGGACTTTGTGTTTCTCACGTGCTTGTACGTGAAAATTTCCTTCTCCATTTGGATTACCTATCTTTTGGATTTTTTACTATGGATATGTCAGGCAACTCAACAGAGGAGGTCACGTATTGACCTTTGTGGGTTAGACCTCGAGGAGGCTTATCATAGAGTTGATTCATTTAATGATGCTAAATCCTGCGAAAATTTCTGTGATTTGTTAGAGAAATTAATTTACTATTACTCTAAGATAAATTCGAACCAACTTGACTAAAAATTAATTAGCGAAACTCAGCACATTATTATACGCTGTGCTCGCAAATCAAACAAACTCTTATCTGACGAGTTAAAATACTACTTGCAGCAGATTTTAGAAAATGTCAGGCAACAGCCTATAGCCACCCTCCCTCACCCTTCTCAGGATAGGAAAAATTAAAAAAACAGAAGAGAACTCGCCTGTTTTGGCAAACAAGGAATCAAAAAAGTCCATACGCGAGGATCTCACTGATTTATCGCACAATGATTCCGAACTAATGAACTCCGCTCCCCCCCCCCCTCATCTGGATGTGAGAGCGAAAACGACACTGTCGTTACTAAACCCAATCCCTTGCCTGCATCAGTGCTAGCTGAGGAAAACCAAGCGAATGAAACTGAGGATAACGAAGGCTTTAACGTCGTCTCGAAAAAAAAAGAGAGTACCGCCAATCTTTATAGATGAGAATGTAAACACGCCAAACCTACTAAAAGAACTTAGTGAAAAAACAGGCTCCATGGTTTTAGGCAGATTCATTAATGGCAAACTTAAAGTTTTCCCTGCTACGCCCAACGAACACAGGATCATACAAAATTATATTTCGGCAAAAAAGCTAACATCGCATACCTACGAGATGCAAAATCAGAAAGTGCTTAAAGTAGTCGTTCGTAGTCTTCCTCTGACTGCGACATCAAAGAGCTCATAAATGAAATACAAAAGCATGGTTTCAACCCTGATCATGTCTCTGTTCTGCGCAATAGGCGCAATAATACAAACATGCCCTTCTTCCACATGGTTCTCAGGAAATGCCTTGAAACCCAGGAAATATTCAATATCACTAAGATTGGCTACTTCCGAGGGAAAATTGAAGCACTCAAGAAAAATTCCATGCCTGCGCAGTGTTACAGATGCCAGGATTTCTATCACCTTAGCAGATTCTATAAACGCACTCCCAAATGCCTAAAATGTGCAGGAAACCACATCACCAGAGACTGCAAGAAAACTTTACGAACTCCAGCCAAGTGCGCTCTTTGCGGAGGTCCACATCCCACCAACTACTCTGGATGCCGAAAAAATCCTATTAATGCTAAACCTGCCAAACCACCAACCGTAAATATCTGGGAAGAAAGAAGAAAGCTCCAGCAAGCTAAGATGGCTCCCCAAACCCAAATTCCCACTCAACAGATTACTGCCTCACAAAATAGCACCACTAATCTTCCGCTTGTTGACACCATGCCACAGGTTCTAAGTCTAATAGGCACCATGCTCCAAATTATCCAGAGCCAGCTGATCACCCTAAAATAATGCCTAATACAACCAATTTTAATGGTCCTTCACTCCGAATATTTAGTTGGAACGCAAATGGATTAAGAAGACAAATCGAGGAAGCATTCAATCGCCAAGCACGATCCGGATTTAATCGGCATACAAGAAACGCATCTCCGCCCTACCGACACTGTCAAAATACCAAATTACTCTTTCTATAGAAGTGACAGCCTTACCCATAGGGGAGGAGGCACTGCTATCATCATTAAAAATACCATTAAATATTTTCCTATCATTTTCAACAGCCAAACTTTCGAAAATACATCTGTAAATAATTACCTACAAGATAACTCTCTCATCACTGCCTCTAGCATCTATAGACCACCACACGGTACCATCAATAATGTTGACCTGGATGCCATCCTCGTCCAAAACCACAAAGTTATTCGTTTTGGAGATTTTAATGCGAAACATCTCTGCTGGAGTCCTAGCAGGGCAAATAGAAATGGTACAATCATCTACAACTGGGTGGCTGTCTCCGCACTTGATGATATTGCTCCAGATCATCCTACTCACTTCCCCCACAGAGGTGCTCAAAACACCATCCTTGATTTAGCAATAGACAAAAACTTCACTCATTCTGATATATCTTCTATCAATGAACTTAGCAGTGACCATAATCCCATAATAATTGATCTCTTACTTAGCAGTATTCTTCCTACTGATTTAAGAACACACAAGATTACCAACTGGGTGAAATTCCAAGAAATTGTCCACCAAACGATGCCAGGAAATCCTAAAATCAATCCTGAAATCATAGACGAAGCAATAGAAAATTTCAACTCCATCATCTCGCAAGCAATAAATTGCTCCTCTGTCACTAAAGTGATAAATAAAAGTAAAAAAAGGTTTAGAAAGCTTTGGAACCATACAAGATACCCCCCTTCCCTACAAAAGAGAAATAAACACTCATCAGACAGATTCAAACCTTTATTCAAGAGCACAAAAAATAGAAACTGGAAGATCCTGTTGGAAACTCTCAACCCTGAAGATAACTCTCTTTATAACTTAAATAAAATCATAACTAGAAAAACGTACAATATCCCTCCTCTCAGTGGCCCGAGCGGAATGGCCCATTCCGACTTCGAAAAAGCAGAAGCCTTCAAAGAAACTCTGAGAGATACCTTTCAAGAAAATGCAGAACCATACTCAGACGAAAAAATTGAGGAAGTCGAAAGAACAGTCTCTAATTTCCTTGCTAATAACCAATCCATATCCACCCCTCTTTTGGCAACCCCAGTTGAAATCAAGCAAATCATCAGAAAACTTGTAAATAAAAAAGCACCTGGTCCTGATTCTATTCCCAACACTGTTCTCAAATACCTGCCTGACAAAGCAATTACGAACCTCACTAAAATTATCAACAAATGCATTATGTTCAACTACTTCCCATCAAAATGGAAGGAAGCCAATAATGTCATGATACCTAAACCAAAGCAAGACCACAAATTCACCCAAAATTATAGACCTATTAGCCTATTATGCGCCACTGCTAAGATATTCGAGAAGATTATCTTAAAAAGAATCAAAAATCACTGCAATGTAATTAACTGCATCCTCCCGGAACTGTGTGGTTTCCGCGAGGGTCACTCTACCTTCCATCAATTAATCAGAGTCACCAATATCATTAACGAAGGTTTCACCCATAAATTTTATACCATAGTCATCTTCCTTTATGTAAAGAGAGCTTTCAACAGGATGTGGCACAACGGTCTGTTGTATGAAATGATAAATCTAAACTTCCCAACTTACCTCATCAAAATTATTCATAGCTTCCTGCAAAATTGATTTTTCAGAGTAAAAATTAAAGATAGTTTTTCTAATAATGGTACTATGCCTACGGGCTGTCCACAGGGGTCAATTTTAAGCCCCCCATTGTACAATATTTTCACTTCAGACTTTCCACACCACGCCACAGTCAGTGTATGCCTCTTTGCCGATGACTCTGCCGTACTTGAACAAGGAACAAACCTCAAATATACTATTGAAGTTCTCTAAAAGTACCTCGACACTCTTGAATTTTGTTTACCTGACTGGAGGATGTCATTGAGTTTAAAAGTCAATAAAACTCAAGCCATTATCTTCAGAAGATACTGAAAAATTGACCCTACCATGAATTTAAACCTTTTCGAAGAAGAGATCAACTGGGTTTCTGTTGTACGCTACCTGGGACTCCAAATAAACTCCAAACTAACCTACAAATAGCATATCAGATATCTTTCCGAAAAATTTTGGACCAAAATTTATCTATGCATCTCACTCATTGGCAGAAACTCATCTCTTTCCCTAAAAAAACAAAGTGCTACTGTACAAACAAGTTCTTCGCTCAATCATCACTCATGCCGCCCCCGTTTGGGGGTCGGCCGCAACCACCCATACGAAAAAAGTGCAAGTAATGCAAAATAAGATCCTAAGAATTATGACAAATTCCCCCTGAAACATCAGAAACTTAATTATTCATAACGACTTAAATATTGATTTCATTGCAGACTACATCACCAAGCTGTCGCGAAATATTTTCACCTCCATCTTAAATCACAATAATGAAAATATCAGTGCTCAAACTATTTTTACCAATCCTCATTAAAAATTCAATTTCGCCTACAAAATAACCAAATTGTCTCTTCCCTTAAAATCTCCATAGTGATTCTCATTATTTGTCTAATAATACTTCACTTCTCGTAAGGATTATAGCATCTCCATTTGTATTTCATATTGGTTACATCTAACTCACATTGTGTTGGTACTGAATGGTATCACGGGTACTCCTCTGATCTATTTTTCTTCATTCTTTAATTCCAACTACTTCATCTCGCCGAGGGGCGCCATCTGCTGAACTTTTCATTCACCACTTTTCCCTACATTCTGAGCAAAAGCGATGACTCGCTGAGGCTCGTCAACCATCTTATGTATGTATGTAAAAGCAAGAAAATTTTTTTTGCAATTAAAAATGTATTACGCTTTACCTCCATTATTCTTGGACCATTTTTCATCGCAAACGAGATTTGCAGTTCACATTTACATGCTCTTAAAGCAATTACCATTTTCTTCTTTATAGTTACTGGGATGTTTTCATTCGAAAATTTCTGTGAGGTTTAATCAACTTTTTTTTTCCTTGGGGCATCTTTTGTACAGCTTTTTTGTATTGTGAGAAGCATTTACAAGTGTGTAAACAAGACAAGAGCATTTATTGCGTCCAGGTCAATTAACAGGTCAATTGAAAAGTCAACGGCCTGACACATAGATGGCATTACTAGAATTAAATCCATATGTTTCTTAGTTAGCCCTAACCCTCAAAAGATGCGTGTATAAATTTGACAGCTGTCGGATCATTAGTTTGTGAATCATAGTATTTTGAGTGAAGCAACTTTTGTTATTGTGAAAAAAATGGATAAAAAGGAATTTCGCGTGTTGATAAAATATTGCTTTTTGAAGGGAAAAAATACAATTGAAGAAAAACTTGGTTTGATGCCGAGTTTCCGGATACTGCCCCAGGAAAATCAACCATCAAGGATTGGTATGCTAAGATTAGACGTGGTGAAATGAGCCCCGAAGACGGTGAACGCAGTGGACGCCCAAAAGAGGTTGTTAGCGACGAAAACATTAAAAAAATCCACAAAATGATTTTGAATGACCGTAAATTGAAATTGAATGAAATAGCAGACACTCTAAAGATATCAACTGAACGTGTACATCATATCATTCACGAATATTTGGGTATGAGAAAGCTCTGTGCAAAGTGGGTCACTTTTGACCAAAAACAACGACGAGTTGATGATTCGGAGCAGTGTTTGAAGATGATCAAGCGTAATAAACCCGAGTTTTTGCGTCGATATGTAACAATGAATGAATCATGGCTCCATCATTTCATTCCGAAGTCCAATCGACAGTCATCCGAGTGGACTGCACACGATGAACCCGCTCCAAAGCGTGGGAAAAAGCAACAGTCGGCTGGCAAGGTTATGGTGTGTGTGTTTTGGGATGCGCATGGAATAATTTTCATTGACTACCTTGAAAAATTAAGGACCATCAACAGCGACTATTACATAGCGTTATTGGACCGTTTGAAGGACGAAATTGCCAAAAAACGGCCGCATTTGAAGAAAAAGAAAGTGCTGCTTCATCAAAACAATGCACCGTGTCATAAGTCAGTGAAAACGATGGCAAAAATCCATGAATTGGGCTTCGAATTGCTTCTTCATCCACCGTTTTCTCCAGATCTGGCCCCCAGCGACTATTTCCTGTTCTTAGATCTCAAAAGAATGCTCGCTGGGAAGAAATTTTGGTTGAATGAAGAGGTGATCGCCGAAACTGAGGTCTATTTTGAAGCAAAGGACAAATCGTACTACAAAAATGGTATCGAAAAGTTGGAGGGTCGCTATAATCAGTGTATCACCCTTGAAGGGAATTACGTTGAATAAAAAAAAACTAATTTTGCCAAAAAAAAATGTGTTTTACTATGGTAGGCCGGGGACTTTTCAATTGACCTGTTATATAGTAGAAAACACACGTGTCATCTCTTTGTTTCCTTAGCATGCATACACGGAGTTTATTTTTCACATGTTCCTACTTACCCTTTAGTTTCATTAAAATTTGAAATGATATCAGGTTTCGGTTCCTTCCCATCTAATACTTTGGCGTCATGATGCGTAGTTGAAAGGAAGATTATCGATTAATTATTTTTTGTGTTCATATGAAACATGAGTCATATCCGGTAGAAACCAAATAATGAGGGGAAATTTTGCTTTATTACATCGAGGTCAATAACATTATGTAGCATTATTAGAAATATAGACCATCCAAAAATAAAATAAAAAGTTATTTTTATGTGTAGTTATTTCCATGCATATAAGTAAGTTGACCAACTATTTTTTTCTTGTGAAACGAATATTAATGAAATTTCATTTGAGATATGGTGATTAGAGTGGCGGAAAATAAACCGAGCCCGTGTTCGACTCAATTATGTATTTTTAAATTAACATGAAAATTAATTCTAATAATTTACATAAATTTATATAAATTTAAATTCTTCAGATCATATTTCTTTGTTGTATGATTCTGAATTCGCTCACACTGCAGAACAACTTTCATGCCTCACATTGAATTTAACCGTAAAAGTTGCAGCTTTCCGAATAATTGCGATTTTTCATATTGCTCCAGTAATTACCAAAGATGCCCTCTCAACAGCAGCAAAAGTACCGGAGCAACATAATGTATATTCAGTTAATTCTGTTAAACTTTCTTGGGGAATCTATCCTTTTATGAAATGTTAAAATATTTCTACCCACGCTTACTTTTTTTTTATCCAGTTATTTCGGTATTTTTTCATTTAAATACATATTTACTCTTCGAATTTCTTCAAACAGATAATTACCATCGATAATAGCATCTTTCTATTCTTTCATTACAAATACAAATGTTGAAGATGTATATTCCAATTGAATGTTGTCATTTAAAAGGGTCTTCTGCAAACAAAGTTGTTTAGTGAAATGGATCTCCCATTGCTCAATGTATTAAAATAAATCTTATAAAAAATATTAAACTGTTTTAGAGATTCTCCAAAATTGTTAATTTATTCTTTAGGATTAGCGATACGAGCCCATTACCAATTATAATTCTATATCGTAAAATAAAGCTTTTTTTTTTTTAAGTTTCACTAACTTCTGCAGCATGAATTTTATCATATTCAATTTCTTGGGTAGTTCAGCGGGGGGGAAAATGATGCCTGGCTGTGAAGAACATGAGCATAAGTTCTGATGCATTATTTTGAAAAACTGTTTTCAGAAGTGTAGGGCCTTTTTAAATCTTAAAATATATGAGCGAAACGGATCCTATAATTATAAAATGCTCGCTATTGTTGGAGTCAAAGCAAGCCTACGTACTTTTGAATTACCGAGAAGCATTTTCTATTCATTATCAGTTTCACAAAAATCTTTAACATTTTTTACTCGAACCGCAAAACGATTAAGATACAAATATATGTTGGTAATGACTTCAGTATTAATTAGCATAGAACTAGAAGCTGTATTAAGGGCATTTGATAAAATGTGCTCCTTACAACCAATTCCAAAACATTTCTCGTGAGTAAATCTTTTAGTTTCCTGCGAACATAACTGACACCTATTCGGTTGCGTCTACTACAATTCGTATTCGTATGATCAGTCGCTAACTCTAAAATTTTCAGAATCAAATTACTTTTGATGAAACACGAAAATGATTCTACAAAATTTCTGAAGTTTCTTCTTCAAAAGACTACAAATTTAAACTTTTGAGACGAAAGCTACGGATTCGTAATTCGGATAAGTTAGATATTCCGATATTCGGCTTAAGATCAAAATATCTTACTAAAATTGTGTACAATTATTTTATTATTATTATCATTTTGAGTGTGTGCGCTCGACGCTTACTAATAGAACAGATACAAACGATACGGATCCAAATCTTTTAGACTTAAAATATACACTAAGCACTCCAGTTATTATTCAATCGTATTTTGTTCTCGTAGAAGAAAAATTTGCATTATGAATATTTTTTAGAGTGTTATTTAGTAGTACAGTACTAATACTTCTAAAACCCTGAATATAAATTGTAGTATGGAAATTGAAAGTACTATTCATAATTACTATTTTTATTCATTATATTATCATAATTAAAAAATGTTACTAGTCTGGTACGTGGAAGCCTCTATAATAAGGGATTTTTTTATGTTAATTGGTGTTTATGTGATTTATTATTGAATTTTGTCACCATTCGTAATAAAACATTCTCCACTGCAGATTATGTATCACAGAAAATTGTATTTAATCATAGATTAGTCATTTTCTTTGTTTTGTTGTCTGTAATAAATGGAAGCTTCTTTTTAATTTTCATTAAAACGATTTTTAGGCCTCTGAACCATTCATATTGTATATTTTTTTTTTTTAAATTTTATTCTTGGACTAGTAATATTTAGTTGGTACTAGATTACAGTTAAATGATATATATTTGAAGAAGTAATATTGATTTAAAATTAAAACTAAAAAAAAAAAAAAAACATTTCATTCAAGAAGACTAATTAATATCTTTCGAAGGTACTTACCAGGGCCGACCATTTGGGGTGTGCGGCGAATGGTATGTACCGGGGGGTCACGAATGAGGGGCCCCAAACGTGATCAAGAACTAAAATAATATACTCTTGCACCTGAAAACTTGACAATATTCCTATCATTGTCAATATGACGTAAAGTTCATTTTATTGCAAGCATTATTATAATAAATCTACGAATTTCGACAATCTTCACAAATTAATTCTTGATGATGCGAATGGTTGATTTTTGTTGGTTGATTCGGGGAACTCCTGAGTATTCCCACCTAGACTGAACTTTTTATTCAATCATGTGTGCAGAATGCTTAAATCCACTTGCTATTAAACATCGAAAAAGAAATTGTAATTTTGCTGAAGTAATTAATATATTAGCAAAAACAAAATCAAGCACTTAAATAAATATACATTAGAAATATATGTTCGTGTTTGTAATTTTTTTTTTCTTACTTTACAAAAAATTTAGGCCCCAAATGGTTTCTTGCTCCTAGGCCCCTCTATAAAGAAAGCCAACTCTAGTAATTACCCTTAAAACCTTTTAAATTTCCAAATTTAGAATATTTCTTAAATAAATAAGGTTTTCTCTCAATAAAAACTCACTTCCGATCACTTTGGTGTGTTCTAAGGGGAAATCCCAGCAACGGGCAATTCTCTTTCGATAAACTGCAAAGGTGCATTCAGTGCTAACATTACAGCGTACGCACAATCACGTACGCACCTATCATCATAAGCAGTTTTACATATACGCGCGTTTTAGAAAGTTGCATACAAAAAACAGTTTTGGTTTTTATATTTTTAGGAGTCCAAAAGGATACAAAGGAGTGGTTTTGGAATATAGGTTTTAAAAGGAGTACGATTTAGAAAAAAGGAGTACAAAACTCTCTAAAAGAGAGCGGTTGGTTATCTTAATATGAGTAATATGGGTAGGTTAGACCTTCAAGGTTAAATATCATTTTCTTATTTTGTTGACATAAAAATAATTCTACAGGTATGAAAAGGGTACAAGCCAATCACATTCATCTATTCGAAGAATACATAAAATATATGATGAACTACTTAAGTCCATTGGAGTTATGACGAAATAAATTATAGAAACGGATGTTGATTAGACCTATTCAGAATATGAAGGTTAAAATCTTATTTGATTCATGAAAAGCGATTCAGCTTAGAGGGGCATAAATGTATAAATATTATCATCGCACTCTTAAAAGGAAATATTATAGTAGCTGTATAGTTGACAACAAAGAGATGATCGTCAATATTTTTGGTGTCAGCGGCTTGCTTTATATTCAGCGAAAAATCACAAAACTGTATTTATTTCTGAGTTGTATAGTGTACTTCATACTATAAACCTTTGCTTTAGTGTTCTTTGATCCCTTATAATTCAGAGGATAATGAAAACCAGCTTTTGAAAGATAACATCGCATTCTTAATTTAAAGGGAATAAAATTATGGAGTTCTCTTATGCCAGTTGGCAACATATACCTCCAGATTTTAGCAACATATACTTCCTTATCTTTTTTTATTAAACACAAGTCTTCTAAATTTAATTACAAAGCACTATTACATTACGAACTATTACATTACGATATATACACTATTACATTACGAACTATTACATTACGATATATACACTATTACATTACGATATATATATATATATATAAAGCACTACATAAAGTACTATTACATTACGATATATATATACTGTGTGTGTGTGAGTGAGTGAGAGAGAGAGAGAGAGAGAATGAATTAGTGAGTGTAAAATAAATTGACCTAATTTAAAATGCAAAATTAAATCTTGTAAAAAATGCTGCTCTCTCCAAATTACATTAACCAAACGTACTGTAAAATAATTAAATAAGACAATAAAGTAAAAATAAATAGGCTAAATTGAAAATTAGAGAAAAAATTTAAAAAGGGAATAATATATATATTTTTTAAATTGCTGTAGCAGAATATTAAATAAAAATATACTAGTATACATTATAAACAAGTTTATAATAAAATAAAAAATCACCCAAAAATCTCTGTTATAAAACCTGAATATTGTTTTTTTTTTTTTTTTTTTGTCCGTTATGCAAATCCACACCGTTGATCGTATTGCTCCAAGATTTTTCAAGGAGCTTTACTGACGTTTGGGAGCAGTCCCAGTAAGAATATTTCCATCGAATAAAATCATGTTTATTTTTGTAGAATTTTTTTTTTTCGAAAACCTTTTCTTTTTAACATTTTTCTCCAACGACAGATGGCAGCAGGATCGATTTACTTGCAAACTTTTCTTTTAAAATTTAATGTGTCTTGAATTTAATTTATTTCATTTTTTTAATAATTTTTTTCCATAAGATTTTTTTTAATGATGTTGAAGCGATATTTTGAAACTTCTATCAATACGCTCGAACGAAACATTACAAAATTGTGCATTTTACTCCATCCGAGAGAAGTAAATTAGTTAAAGGATTTTTGGGGGATTTTTAAAAACAGCGTTAAAAAGTGTTAATTTAGAATTTTTTAAATTACTGTGTATGCAGGAATATATCAATATTAATTAAACTGCAATAAATACGAAATACGAAAATTATTACATGTAGTCAGTCACCTTAAAAGATTCAAGATTCATCGAAAAAAAACCCGAAAGTTAGCGGTTGGGCTTATACTGAAGTTGGACCGAATATCAATGTAAACAAACATTAAAGTTTCATTTCTGGTAGCAGATTGCTACTTCCAGCTCTAAAAAATTGATACAGACAATAATTAAAATACTTATAACTCCAATTTCTAAGTAAGATGGAAACAAACCTGAAACTATTCTAGAAAGATAAGAAATCAGACTTATTACAAGACTGTAAACAAAAAAAATCGACTTTTTGACCGAAAATCGCGTTTTAAAGGTAGGTGAATGTCTTAAATTAGGATGCTTTAAATAATATTAAAAAAAATGTAAAGATATAAATCATTTTAAAATTCATGTGTTCTTCCACGTGTAGTGCGGTAAATACGAAATATAGTTCGAAATATTAAAGCAAACCATATTTGTTTTTGAACACCAATTTTTAAAATACGTAGCCAGAATATAAATGGAACTTTTGTAGTTCTTAATATCTATAATAATTTCTTGAGAGTGTTGATTTATATTATTTTTGGATTTGAACACATGTTATGCTTTACATTCGATAAAGACATACGTTCAAATCTAATACAAACATACTCATTTCAAAATGAGTACGTTTGGGTAATCATTTTTGAGTAATTCTTTTTTCTCCGTGTAATAAGCAGAGTGTAAACCTAAATTACAATCCATCTCTTTCGAATTTTCTTTTCTGTGAAATCGCGAATAATTCCTTCAAGATCAAATTTATTACCGACAGACAATTCATGTTCAACGTCTAACATTTCTAATCCATTAAGATAGTATAATTTTGAGTAGGCATGACTCTTTTTCAAATGCAAAATGTTCTTATTATTGAGGGGGCTGACTGCGGGACCAGCGCGTCTCACTACTTACGTATTAAAAAACCTAGAAACCTGTCTATTTAAGTTTTAATAGGTTTCGTGACGTAAGCTATGCTAGATTAAATAAGCTTAGTAAATCCGGTCTGCGGTACATCTCAAAATAAGTACGAGTTCAACCTTATAGCAGACTACAGAGGTGCTGTAGTAATTGTACACCTAATATTCTTTCGATTTTAGTGCTTCTCTACAGGTTTGTATACGTTCTGTTTCGGAAGCTGCTAAATTTTCCATAATTGTTTATTTAAATAACTTTTTCTTCGTCTTGAAATGAATGTCCTGAAAAAGTGTACATTTTGCACTATGAATTTCTCTTTTGGATGCAGCGTAAGATGCGGCATATATTTGTTATCTGGAACTGAAATGTACCACTTTCCTGAAAGTTCAGCTAGAAGGCAATAGTTGGTGGTTGCTATGCAGCAAAACAATGGAAAAACCATCACTTATTCAAGAATTTGTAACGAGCATTTCATGACAAGTTCGTGTTAAAAAAAATGTTATTCGTGTTTTGTAGATATAACTATAGTATATTTGATAAAAGTATTTTGTTAACTTCCATTTAAGATAACCTTGACAACAATATTAATATAGGAGATTATTTTCTCAACTAAGATATATTAAATATAACTTATTTCTATTGTAATATATTAATTTTTGCTGTATAGATTCGTTTGATACTTGTACAGTCTAATATAGTTTTGAATTAGAATAGAAATTATAGTATCTTCATGCAGAAGTTTTCATTTTGTGATTATACTTTTGAAATTTTTCGGTACTTTCCTGTTATATGTGTGTCAGTCAAATTCAGATTATGCCAAGATCGTCACCAAACTCGTGAAGCCTACCTTACAATACAACATAACTTGGAAATATTTCTTAGCCGCTTTACGTTTCATTGTTGGGCGCCGCTATAACAGGAAAGTACTAATTTTTCGTATGTATTTTATTCGTGTTATGAAAAAAATATTTAATACTCTAATGTAACGCTTTTATCATTGAAATGATAAAATGATTGCAATGATAAAATTTTAATTAAAAATATACTTAAATCTTTTTTGTCTGAAATGGATATACCTATTTAGACTTATCTTGTATTTATATCAACTAAAATTATTATCAATTTCTTAAATTATGTACTATTTATTATCATGTAATAAATACGAAAAAGAGAAGCAGTTATCCTTCCTTTCCTTCGATTGTGCTATATTTTACCTAATGACGGATCTCATGTAGGTATTTTTTTTATTTTGAATTGCTTCATCCAATAAGATATAATTCAGAAATACTGAATCTACACGATGGTAATTAATAACACTTAAGGAAATTTTAGATGCTTTTTCTCTGGTTCAACAATTGAATATATTAATTATTCTTAAATCATTATGAAATTGATAAATAATAAGCATTTTTTAAATACTTATTTTTACATTCCTTTTTATTATAAATAAAAGTTTGCTTTGGTCGTGATGGATACGAGCTTCTGCCAATCAATTTTCAAACCAAGAGGTTAACCAAGAAGTTATGTAAATATTCATAAAGAGACAACTCTCCTAATATTTCCCTTATTGAATCTAACGAATAATAAAGATTCAAGATTTCAGTTTGAAGAACAGACATACTAATGCTTCTTTGTACAAACAATTACCAATTCTATATCTTTACAAATAAGACAAAAATTCCAGAAAAGCGAATTATCACACAAATGGAATATACAGTAAGTTGAAATACTTTGGAATTAAATAAAATTTCTGAATCATTTTCTTAATATATATATATATATATATATATATATATATATATATAAACATGCACGTATTAATTTAAAATTTGAAAAATTGATCATAAATTCATTTAAATAGTTTAATACATGATTTTTTAAAGAAATAGGCTGCTAATAAAATAATGAACAACTAATATATTTATTTCAGCAACGTATTTTTCTTTTATTTTAAAGCTATAAAGATATATTTTAATTCAAACAACTTCTGAGAAATTAATCCGAAAAAAAAATCGTCATAAACATCAATATAAACGAAACCATATTATATATATATATATATATATATAAAACACAAGGTTAACAACACAGATGCAGGAACAAAACTGCACTTGTAATGACAGTCACACAGTTATATCAGTGGCGTTTAACCCAACAGCTAGCTGATTCACACTACAGACGGATCTACGCCGTAATAAGCAGACGCCAGCCGCTCAGCAAATTCACTCGGCCACACAACCATCAGTTTATCAGTAGATCCGCTCGTCCAAATGCCGACTACTTCCCAATCGATATTTTGATAAGATTCCAACGCTATTTGGAGAATCTCCTATTTCTATGGCCAAATCTGTTTCCAGGGTTAAGAGATCACTGTTTAAACCTTTCTTTGCTGACTGGTGATATTTCTGTATATATGTATATATATATATACACACACACACACACACACACACACACATAT
>BMAW01036485.1:0-11915 GCA_019974015.1 Nephila pilipes
ATTAGATGTTGGAACGTTTTACAAAACTCTTCGATAATCGCGTTTGAAGACATTCAGCGGTTACGAAACATGAGTCGGATCAAAAATTGTATTTAAAAGCAGCAATACGACTTTTGAAAATAGCGTAAGCAATAGTTTAGTAACAGGAAAATTACATACTTCAAATGAAATCATTACTTTCACTTCAGTAATTATATAATCTTAAGTTTAATATTTCATGAAAATGATTATTTTGATTAGAAGACTTCAACAAAATGAAAATATTTGAAATTGTTTTAGGCATTTTAATTGAAAATTTCAATCAACATCGCAATGGATTGTTTCAATCTGTAATATTTTTTTAAGAATTATCAATGAGGCTGCTGAATATTTTGACAATTTGGATCAGTTCTCAAATATGCTTTGAATGATAAATTGATAACAAGATATACAGGGTTATATTCAAAAATATTTATTCGATTTCCATATATTATATAGGAACGACATAGAATGATAAGTTATTGAAATAACTTCATTATTACACATAAAATGTCAAAACACAAAGTTATTGAAATAACTTCCTTAAGTTACACATAAAATGTCAATCCTATATGGCAATTCCTGCCAAACACATTGCAAATTATCAATGGTAATTGATTGGGCAGTAGCAGAAATCCGTTATTTAAGTTCAAATAAAATTTTTTTAATGGTGAGGTGTCGCTTTGCATTTCGCAAATCAAAAAGTAAGAAATCGCACGGGGCCACGCCAGGTAACTTCAGTGGCCAGCTGTGAATTATTAATTCATCTGGTTCACTGCAACCGATCTGACAGCCAGGTACCTCCGTGAAAGTTTCTAAAACAGCTTTCGTGAAATATTTGAATTAAGAACCCACAGTGGTTAAATATTTTCCACTATATGAAACCTCCACAGTTTTCTTTGTATTCATATACCACTTATTGTTATCTGTCATTTATATTTTAAAATATAGAATTTTGAGTTCGGTTGAATCTTTGAGAGCAACCCTGTATTTTATCGAAATAAATTCAGCTGTTTATTATGAAAACATGTCTTCAAAACAATAAATTGTATGGAATATATTTTATCAAATTGAATAATTGAATGTATATTTGTAATTTACATGATTAATTAAAAAATTTTTGGAAAAAATAAGCCTCAGGACCATTTAATTATAAATCAGTTCTAATTATCATAATCGATGCGAAACATATCATTTACGATAACAATATCTTATTACCTCATTTGTATAAAAACTATGGGCATTATTGTTAGGCCTGGCCGAGGGTGTCTGAATGATTATGACACCATGTTCACGGTCCACATTAGAACCATGTGTTCCAGTAATGACTCGAATTTGGAGTCAAAGTCAACCCATTGGTGTGGAGTGTATCTAGATAGTACAGTTTCAGCTTAAGTATCGATATCGCTATAGGATAATGGTGCAAAATTACATGCCCTATGGGTTGTGTTTTACGATCTTTGTGTTTGGCAGAAAGATAGTAGTTAACATTTCTTACAACATTGAAACAGATAAACAAAGCATTCACTGCAACAACAGTTATTGTTAGTTGTTAGGGAACAATACTATATTAATTCAATTATTTATTACCACTTATTTAAAAATTCGTGTAGCTGGGCTTATATACTTAAAAGTAATAGAAGTTTCCAGTCGTCTTGTTATTGTAGAGGGAAGGTTTGAAGAGGGAAGTGACAGCTCAGGACTCGTCCTTGTTTACTTGACCGAAGTTCAAATTAACGACATCTGTCACCAATAGCACTCGTGTTTCTTCTCAAGGTGACGTTCAAAAGGAATCATAATCATAACCACACCAATAACATATAATTAAAAAAAATCTAATGATAATATTAAAGGGTTGAATATTCTATTGTTTTTTTTATATATAACAGTACTGTAAGAATTTAGAATTAAAACAAATATAGAACCTTTCCAAAATGCTTCTATTTTCTTATTTTAACCACATTAATAATAAATATTCCAAATGGGAATTTTTTCTTTCCTCGTCAATATCGAACAATTATTTACAGCATGAGTGAATGGTTGGTGCACCCATAAGAATTAATCAATAAAATTATATCTGTATTGGTTACAAATATGTTATTATTTACTATTAAACGTTAAGCTTATTTATATAAATTATATAAACGGAACAGCGATATTTTTGGTATTTATAAGTTGTACATATGCATATGCTTCTTTCAAGAATAAAAAAACAGGGAAGTATAGTGTCCTTAAAATTTCTCTTCATAGCGAATAAAATTCATTATTTATAAAAGGCTTCACAATAGTGCATTAAATATTAAGCGTTGCATTTCAACTTATCATCATCCTATGTTAAAGTGAAATACATCAAAAACCGAAATTTAATCAAAACATATTAGCATTAATATAACAATTTACTTTGTTCTCGAAACAAACACTCCTTTCACTTATCTTCTCCTGCTATAACTGTACTTAAGACGAAGTAGCTGAACAACAACCTGATATATTGAATAGCTTCAAATTCCATCACCCTAGATCAATAAACAGTTTATTCTCTGTTGTTATATCTCTTTGTGTAAGATTCGAAATAAGATAGTTCCGTGGGATATGACCATAAGGAGGTTCTAGCCCATGATTTTCTTTCCTCTCTTTGAATCTTAGCTCTAGTAAATTTGCTTTCGTATAAAACATGGAAGTGACAGATTTAGGGCGAACTGCACTCTTATCGGATAAATGGGAGGCTTTGTTGTTAATACAAACTCATTGCGCTGTCTAAATTACCTTAATTCTGTTTTTATTTTAATGTTAAGATGCATATGTATGCAAAAGTTTATTATACTTCATTGCTTGAATATTTCAGTTCAAATGTAATCTGAGCGAAGTCACTTTGTCAAAAGGAACGTTAATGGTCAGGCAGAGTGCCTCAAAAATCCAGTTAAAAAGTACCCATTATTTATTTAAATGAACAATATAATAAAATTACGTTCCGAACAAATAAATCGCTTTGAATTTCTTTTTTAAAATCAAACCCTTTAAACAGTCATTTCAAAATATATTAAATGATAAATAAGAAATGAGAGTCATGGGGTATTTTTCAACAAATTAAGGAGGAGGTATTTCGATTCTGAATTATTATTCAAAAATTCGTTATACATTTTTAGTTTTATTTTTTTAATAATTGTTTCTATGCCAGATAATGTGTTACTTAACAGTTATTTTATTGACAAATAGCAAAAGTATCATTCATTAATCGTATCATTTAAGCACGAACCCGGAACTATGTTGTGTAGTATAATAATATTTAAGGGTTTACAAAAGTTAAGGAAACCTAATATCTATAATTAGAACATACAGCAATACACATTCTTCTATAGACTACACATTTCTCTATAGAAATATTCTTCTATAGTCTTTGGTCTATAGTAGAATATTTCTATAGACAAAAAGGATAGGAAAATAAAGCATTTATAAAAATTAAGAAAAAAAAAAGAAAAGCTAAGGGAAAATAAAATATTTATCAATTATTGGTAGTTTTATTTGAAAGGAAAAATATATTGCAAAATAAGAAGCAAGTAATATTAAATTAAAAATGTAATCTCATTTCCTATTTAAACTATTTATTCCTAAAATACTGATTATTTCATCAATAGTTGCATTTAAAAGAAAACACGATGACTATTGGCGATGCACCATATCATTCTGAGTCTCTGTCAAGAGACGTGCTTGAATACAACTCTTTACACTTCCTCTTGTTCCATTATTTTATCATTCAAAATTCAAAATGACTGTGCATTAACTTTGTTTAGCGAACTTTTGTGTTAGACAACACTAGACCGTTAAAACTTTCGACATATTTATGAATATAATTACAACTTCTGTCAAGAAGAAACACCGGAATTAGAACGTCAGTAAATTTAAAGCAAGAATCCTCTCACACATGGATTATTGAGTCACAAGAGATTTTAGGAGAATTTATAAATAATTAGGTGTGTATATTTTTCAGAAATATTCTAACTCTTATGGGTAAAAGAGAAATGTATGAACCATACTTAGTCAAAATTATAATTGTTTTTTTTTAAAAAAAACACATTAATGTTTGATGTTACTCGACATGCCATATGATAAAAAAAATGCCATATGTTTTTTTTTTTTTTTTTTTGTCAGAAACCGAGAATCTTTCTCCAATAAATGTTTTTTTTCTTCCTAATAATGCGTTTATATTTATTCGCATCAGTGGAATGCAGATTTAAGTTTTGAAATTGGTTATTCTCTCAAGACTTGAAAGAAATTTTAGTAAAACTGTTTGAATTCATTTTTAGCATTTCTAGAATTCAGAGAACATTTTGGAGTTCATTATTGGATTCCATAACTTTTTTCATTTTTATTTCGGTCATCTAGGCTAATCAATACTTTTCAAATTCAATCCATCAGACAATAATTGATGTTTTAATGTTTGTCATGGAAGATTTAAAAATGTGTTTTAAATCTTCCATGTAATAACTTACAAAATTTTTCTTTACAGGCTTCAAGGTGTTTTACTATAAGTGTGTTTACGATTGCATTGTCTATTGCTTTGATATATTTGCGTAATTATGTCATTTGGAGTTGTAATATATTATCTTTAAATAGTGATCTCAATTATTAAATCTGAAATTAATTTTTTTGTTATCACACGTAAAGTAAGAAAGTTAGGATAAAAAGATCGTTTTCGCATCATTTTTTTTTATTCTTAACTGTGCTATATTTTTTTGTATATAACAACAACTTAATCCTCAGCGTAATTATTACCTTATACATTTCTTCGCGAAACATGTTTTTTTTTCAAGCTGTCAAACAAATTTTCAAACTTCCTTCGATTTAACAGCATACTTCTCGAAACTGGATCAAAAAAGGAATTTAGTTTGAAGTTAGGTAGCAAAAAAAGGAATAAATAAAAAAGAGTTATTTTCCTGGAGAAAATAAATATAGTAATAAAAGAAAAAAAAATTCCAGACTACAGGTTAACTGTAGCTGGAGTAGTCCTCATGAATCACAAAGAGTCCTAGAACTAAAAATCAAATGAAGAATAATTAATTTGGTTTCAAAAGGGAAAGAAAAACAACCAAAGTTGAAAAAGGAATATGGTCGTAGAATTATTTAAGAGAGCTCGTCGTAGAATTATTAAGAGAATTATTTATGAGCCCTAGTTTATAAACTATAAAATGTTTTAGTCCGGATCGCGCTGCAAAATTTAATAAACGGTTTACCAAAGAAAATAACTCGAATTAAAAGAAATGAAATATCAATATGTTTAAATAATAAATATTCCAAAACAAATTATATATATAATTTATTTCGAAATTTTGCAGTGGAATTAATGTTTCAGGGGATTTTTATTAGATTTCTTTTAACATCTGGTTTGGTTAAAATTATAGCCTTGGATTGAGGTTTAGATTCACACCTCGAGTTAAAAAGGGGAACTTTCCGTTTTCTTTGATATACCAAATATAATTAAGCGTGAAAATTTCATAAGTTTACGCTCTAAAAGTTAGACCACCTGGCTTCTGCAATATCTAATTTTTTCACTGTATTGAAATGTACCACCACTCTCTTTCCATATAGATGTTTCGAGAGGCAGATATTATCGGACATGTGTTAATCCCAGCAACATGTTACTCGATGCCTCTTCCTTCCATGCTATGCATCGTATTATCAATAAATAATAAGTTTGAGTTTTAAAATTCCTGCTGTCTCTAACAGGACTGCTAAATAATTTAAGCACATTTAGATGTTTTCCTGAGAATACCAAGCGTAAAAGGAGTAGGCAGGATTTTTGAACATTATCGCAGTGAAACATCCACAATGGGGGTCGACCCTTTAGTTCCGAAACTAAGGAGAGCAGGGAGGTCAGGAACTCACCAAGCTGCTGAACATCGATAGAAAATTTGGGAGAACAGTAAATATTCAATTCGTTTCTTCGATTTCTGACCTTCGATTTACAAAAAGACGCCAT
Source organism: Nephila pilipes (assembly GCA_019974015.1). Taxonomy (NCBI): domain Eukaryota; kingdom Metazoa; phylum Arthropoda; class Arachnida; order Araneae; family Nephilidae; genus Nephila; species Nephila pilipes. The sequence continues at coordinate 5,993 of BMAW01036485.1, forward strand.
ATGTCAACGTCGAATAGCATGCCTCAAATGTCGACGCTTGTATAATGAAGTAACAAATGATTCAGCAACCCAGCTATTAAGACACAGGGAAAAAAAATTTAAAACCAACTCGTCCATTGTCCAAGTAAATTCTTATGCGTTTTGTGCGCTCCCCAAGCCTTGTCTACTTAAAAAAAGTGTTTGTGAAATCTAGTCAGTACAAAATAATATTGTGAAATCTAGTCAGTACAAAATAATATTGTGAAATCTAGTCAGTACAAAATAATATTGTGAAATCTAGTCAGTACAAAATAATATTGTGAAATCGAAGAAAAAGAAAATTCTGAAAATATTGTTTTCCGTGCTTGCGTGTCCTTATTTGAAATTAGAAAGAAGATTCCGCAAAGTACTCAGTGTATGTGTGCTTCCTGAACAGAAAATACTTTCTGTTGCAAGAAGCAAAGTAGTGGCTAAACAAATATATTTTCATGTATAAAATGTGTGCTCTGAAAAAGTAGATCGCAAACGAATTCTACCTTGGCTTCCTAATAGAAGCATTTTTTTTCTTTTCTCGTTTGTTGTTTTTTGTGGTGAAAAGTGCTCCTAAATTTATTCCCAAAAATAGTGGATACAAAAACACCGAGACCTATAATCAGAATTTTAGTGAATAATCGCTTTCAAAGGAGTGAAAATTTGTTTTGTTTAGGTTCAAATATGGTGCATTTTTTCTTTCTTATAAAACTGAATTGAAATTCTTCAAAGATGTTTTTTATTTTAGATTAATTGAATGGAAAGAAAGATTAATTTGCTGTGATTAATATTGTAATGTTAAAAGCATTTCAAGTTTAAGTTTAATGTAGTAAACTATATTGAAAGAGAGGTGATATTTGCTAAGAAGGTAAGTGCATAAAGTAGTAAAATGTGAAAATTGGAAATTATTGCATTTTATTGAATAACTATATGTGGTGAAATATAATATAAAATGCATAGATAAATATAATTCATGACCATTTTTAAAAACAAAATGAGGAAAGAATGAATTCGTACAGTACAGATACTCAAATTAAGGATGATAGTGCAAAATTACCATCAGAAAATTTCAATATGAATAAGGAAAATATATTTTAGAAGCTTAACTTCCAAAAGTTACACCTCAATTCGGCACATTACCGTCAGGATCACATTCTATGTTAGATCAAAAATCTTCAGAATTAGTATTTGTCACAGTAAAGACATAGCAGAAAATGTATTTCAGCTATGTGAAATGAAAAGTATGAAATTCGATATATATTGCTATTCTATTTAAAAAAAAAATTCTTTAAAATAACAAAGAAAGAGGATTTGTTGAAAATTGGTATTATTGCCCAATTTTTAAAAGGGGAATTAACCACTTTTAAAAACAATTACTTATATTTTGCCTATTGGACTGACATGGTCAACATATGTGTCAGTCCAGAGTCCATGTCATTAACAGATTTCATAAATATTATTTTCCGAACAAACCAAGACATTAGAGAGCATTTCAGGAAAACATTAGATGTAGGAACAACAATAAAGTTAGAGATTTTAAGTATCCTTCAAGGCTTGACTGATGGGATAGCGATTCAACGTAGGCGATTTCTAGACATACATAAGCCAGAAACTAACTACTTTAAAAAAGAGCTAATTTAATACTAAATATAATCATAAAAAAAGCAAAAAAAAAAAAAAAAATGGATAAATACACTACCTATTTCTTGCAACTATTGGACGTTCAGAATATACATTTTTTCTATAAATAAACGATTATATTTATAAAGATAAGAAATATTGCAAGCAAATTACCACCGTATCAAGAATCTTTTAACCCAGAAATAAATGCTTCTACACAGCGTAGTATGGAATCACTTCATTGTATGCTTAAGGAAAGTCCAGAAATTGAAGGATTCTGAGAAAGTACAGTGAATAAAAGTATCAATTATAGTTCTTTGTGACAATTTTAACGACATGCAGGCCTTGCGAGATACCTTCCGTAAAGGCGTTTTGGGGTAAAAAGCGCGCGAAAAAACACGCCGTAAAGCTGCATTACTGCATGACTGCAGCAATTGAGCACGCATCGCTGCCAGACCGCTTTAGGCTTCCGCTCATCCGCGTTAACCAGTACCATTCGCACCTTTGCAAAACGTGCCCTGCTTTGTGGCTTCAAACAGCAATTCCAGCGAAACTGTAACCGCGGCGAAACGAGTTCTCACAGCTGCATCGCTTTGCGGCAATTCGTATCACAGCTGCTGGGCATTCACTGCTTCGCCATGAGCATTGTTCGGCCGGTACAAACTGAATGCACCATTTCCGGATTGAACTTTCATTCAATACATTGCTTCCGTACACTTCACACACTTGCCGATGATAAATTCCATAGGTTTTAGGTTTTTTGCCAACAAAACCGTATCACTGACTCACACCTCGCTTCTTGGTGGATTTTCAGTGCAGCACACATGTAAAATTTGAATATCTGAAAACAGGTAACTTGGAAATGTTCTCGCTGTGATGTGGACGCCGACTTCTGAGATACCGGCACGCGAACTGCCAAATATAGGTGATTGGCTTGCACCTAGCGGAGGCGATCAGACGGAAACGTTCTTACTCTCTGAATAGCCCCCCCGTATATATATGTATATATATATATGTATATATATATATATATATATATATACTATATATAACTATATATATATACAATTTAGACTTTTCAGTTCAATGAAATCTTATAATTGCAAACAAAAAAAAAAAAACTAAAATCACATTGATGTAAACAAAAAAAATATTTTAAATAAAAGTAAATATGTTCCGAGACTTATTTTGATTTAACATACAGAGTTAACATTGAAGAATGTGTAAACGTACGTTTTTTAACACATGTGAAAATGTAATATGTGTTTATTCAACATAAATAGATTTTTTTTCTTATTTGCTCAATTTAATACCTTAATTTTATTCGATTTTAAACTATAACTTTTTTTAATAATAAAATAATAAAATTGAAAGTTCAATCATACCATTTGAAAGTATGTAGGTCACATCTGGTGACATTTAACCATTAAATGAAGACAAAGCAGCAACACTGAAATTCCGCATTTATCCAGCACGTGACCACGATATCAAAATCTATTCTAGGAACCTGAGTCAAATTTGTTTTTTGGTGCCTCTTACTAAATGGCAAAAGCACACAACCGTAAAACCAATGTGTCTTTACATAATGCCATTTGGATTCGAAATGTAATTTTTTTGGACAACTATTTTTTTCTTAACTTTTAAGAATATTCATGGACTCCTTTTCAAAACTTCGACTGTACCTATAAATTCTTCTTACCTTTCCATTAGTAAGAAAACCCTTGATTTTCTAAACATTTGTCGATGTTTAACTCTTACTCGTAATCTTCAAACTGTTTTGATATTATTTATACGTAATTCAAGATTTGTTTCAAAACACTTCTGAGTCATTTTAAGTGCAACACACAAAAATAACAGAGACATCCTGAATGTCAAATTTGTTGAAGAAGATAACACGACCTAAGATAAAACCATTTAAAATACTTCCTTTTTCGTAGGTGAGAATAACTTTAAAATCAATAATGAGTTTTGTCTCTATGTCGAAATAACCATTACTACAATTCGCCATTGTATGAAATATGCTGAAAGTCATATAGAGGGTATGGTTTACCAGTTAGCTCCACACATTTCCCAAGTTGATCTGGCGTACCATTAAGGGAATATACAGGAGAATCATGTAGTCTAATCTTTGATATGAACGTGTTCAATAAACTATATAGATCAGGAGAGCCTGTGGGTCACAGACAAGCTATATGTAAATTTAGTAGGCGAAAAATCTCTGCAAACGCGGCCAGCCGTCGCCAGCCGTACCTTCTCCGCAGCTGGCTGGCTGGCTGCGCCAGTACGCTTACGGATAAGCTGCTGGTCGTCATATAACAAATTAACACATAGCATGTGTATGGCTGTATTTTAGTTGTTTATGACACGATTCCATGATTTCTAGGAAGGAGACTCATTTCCGCAGGCAGCAATTATTTTCTCTGAAATGTGGTCAAATGTTCTTATTTTCTGTGAGAACTGAAGCAAAAAAAAAAAAAGCATGAAAAAGTAATCCAAGAACTTAAAAATAATATAATTTCTGTTCTTTGCTTAAAATGCACTTTTGGTAGCTGTATGCTCTCATTATGTGTATATGTGTGCAGAAATGCAACTAATTTGTATATGCCATTGCGGTATATGCTCATGGAAAATTCAAGGCGAATTAGAATCTTCTTTCAAGATTTTGCATTTTTGGTAACTAACAGATATGCATATCTATTTTGGTTTTCTTTCTATCATTCTCAAAATAAATCTGATTGCAGAAAAAAAGAATTAAGAAATAGAATTTTTAATGAAATAATTTCTAAAAGAATTTTTAAAATATTTCTTTTGTGATAATGATAGAAAAGAATGGATTTTATGTACGAGCAGAAATAACTTTGTAGAAAACTAGTATTTTTTTTGGTCACTCTTTTCGGATGTTTAGCCATATCTTAAAAGTTTGATGTTGCCGTTGTGGTGGCAAGGAGATTATATTTTTTTTACAGAAATCATTAAATATGCATCTCGTAAATATATTAATCTGCAAGGTTTTTTAAATTTATTTTGAAACGGTGGTTATAAGACTGGATTTATGTTTGATGATAATTAACATCTTTAGATTTTTGTTTACTCTGCATATAAAGTTAATGGAACTGAAATTACTTCAATCCTAAGAATTAGTTTAAACATGCATGATGTAAAGGAAATTCTGTGATGAGCTTCAATAATAGAAATCCAAATTCTGGAAAAAGCAGTGAAGTGTGGTGCGACTATACATCACATTATCACTGTCGCGGCTACTTGTAACGCTCAGTCGCTACCAAAGTGATGATGTCATAACACATAGATGACCATTAATACTCCAAATACTGATGTTTTGATAATATCTTGAGTTCCGATTGCCAAGGAATGGTAGTACCTACTAGATCATTATCATATTTACCATACAGTAACAATTAACGACGTATGGCTATTCTGCGATTTTCTCTTTGATAAAAGTAGGGGATTCGTTCTGGCGTAATTGCACAAAGTACATTCTCTTAAACTGAAATTAAACACGTGAAATTTAAAAGAGATACATGTAGAAATAAGTGATGTAGTTTGGGTATAATGATATATTGAAATTCTATCAAGTAAGGGTAAGGAAGACAGATAAATATTGCAGAACTGTGACAATTTTACATTTATTCAGTTGGTTTGGAGATTGGACTGAATTACACTACCCTCATTAATCTACTTGGTTTGCTACGAGTAGTTCTGAAATCAATAGCGATTGTATTCGTAAGATATTTCCTTGATTCAGGTATAATTTGAGACTATGACTTGGGGCGGAACACTGAGCGTAGTTTTGTTATTCTGAATAAAATAATAAAAAATATGTCGCTTGTTTTAGTATCGTGTTTTCCCCATACTGCGTTTTGACTTATTTAATATATGAAATGAAATATAAGCGCAAAACAGAATAGTACCAAGTCAAACGCCACAGAGTTTTACATAATCAGTGATAAGTAAAAGTTTACCAAACGTAAAAAAATGAAGATAAAATACAGTTAGTATAAATTCGAGATGAATGCACAGTGTTTGTTGCTGAACCTTTATGTTTAAACTTCGTCAATCAAATGGTTCGCTGAAGACTAGGCAGTGCCTATCGACTTTCTCTCATTTGTACCGACTCCCTTTCATCATTGGAGACATTAAGTTGCATTCCTTCCCTACAACATAATCTTAGAGATTTCAGTCAACTCAATATCCTATAGAATTAAAACATCTCGGGTTGCATTTCATCACCGATCGTGGACACAAGGATATAATTGGAAAATAGCAATGTACGTAA